>OVBI01001282.1:0-37682 GCA_900406495.1 Sisymbrium altissimum | reverse complement strand
TATATATATATCTAGACGCATTTAGTTTGGTCGGTTGTGTGACTTGTGTCACTAACTCACGGAGACAGTAGGAATTTTTTTTTTTTTTTTTAATTTTTCACGGGTTACATAAATTTCTTAGAAATACATTATAACTTCAAAATGAGTACCAAAAAGCTGATACAGATTATTCGAAAAACTTGTGGGAATGGATCAAAAGGAAAAAGCTTAATTTGGAGACAAAACTGAATTCAACATCGTATCTTTTTTTGTTTGCTCTAAATATAGAATAGAAGAATTGGCTGAGTCAGATACGTGATAAACATCGGTACGTTATTTCCGGATAGAGAGTGTTTAGATTAGCATATTACTCAATCGTACGATCGCTTTAACTCACCGATAAAATCACAACCGTCGATTTCATAAATGTTAAGGGCAAAACTGGAAAACAGGAACAAAAATAAAACAATCTAGCTTACGTCACGATGACTAACTAATCTGACAAATTCGTAATTATCCTTGACTAAATCCAAAATTTGATATGTTTATATATCTTTTCTATTAGAGAAACTCTTTCTATTTTATCCAAAATTCACAAAGCTGTCGTTTTTATTAGCTCTCTCGGTCACATAAACTCTTGTGTTTTTATTTTACTTACAGATTCTTAGCAAATTCTGCAGAGGTGCGTTTTAGTTTTGTCTTTCTCACTCTTTATTGTAAGAACGTCGTTTTTGGGTGTTGAGCTTTGGGTTTCTGAGTGTGTGTTCAATCTCTGATTCAAAATGGTGTTTTTGATTTTTGTCAAACTTACTTGTTTATGTTTGCATCATCGTTTCAGGGTTTGTCGAAAACTATGAAGAAAGTTGATCTTTTTATGATGCTTCTCTGCTTAAACGCAGCCTCATTTCTAGTGGTAAGACTTATCATCAAAAAGCTCCAATTTTTCTTTGTTATTCCGATCACTCTGAGCTTCTAAAGTTGATTTTTGATCTCTCCAATTGAATTTGATTCGTGTGTAAAGTCTGCTGATCCACCAACGTGTCCTGCGGATTTGGGAGGGAAGTGTAGTGATTCTGATGATTGGCAAGGAGAGTTCTTTCCTGAAATCCCCCAGATTAAGTATGAGGTAACAGTCACTACTTGTGCGTTAGAGTACTAGGGTTATGATCAGTCGATGATAAAGTGGGGAAATTTGAGTAGTTGCTAGTGATTCAGCTGCATGTGTAGATTGATTGGTTGATTGTTCACACGAATTGTTCAGGGACCTTCGACCAAGAACCCACTTGCTTACAGGTGGTATAACGCAGAAGAGGAGATTCTTGGCAAGAAAATGAAGGTCAGTTTGTGTTTCATACAATATTTTTGACCTTTTTCTTTGATGGATTTGAAGAAAAAGGGGTAAGATGTTCTTCTAATGATGTTTTTATTCTCCTGAATTTTGGAACAGGACTGGTTTAGATTCAGTGTTGCGTTTTGGCATACTTTCCGTGGGACTGGAGGTGACCCATTTGGTGCTGCCACAAAGTATTGGCCTTGGGAAGATGGTACTAACTCTCTTGCTATGGCTAAGAGAAGAAGTAAGTAAAGATCTGTTTTTCTTTCCCCAATAATTCCTACCCGAATAAGTGAGTTCTTAAATGTTGTTTGATTATGAATATACAGTGAGAGCCAACTTTGAGTTCTTGAAGAAACTTGGAGTTGATTGGTGGTGTTTCCATGACAGAGACATTGCCCCTGATGGCAATACACTTGAGGTAATCCAAGCTCACCATTTTTTAGTCCTTGGACCTTTGGGTTTCTTTTGTATCTTCTGTTTTTTGTTTTTCTGTTACTATGGTACGCTCAGCGCCTGTAACCTATATTTTACTCAATTTTTTGCAGGAAGCTAACAAAAACTTGGATGAGGTTATCGAACTCACCAAAGAACTCCAAAAGGTGATTCACGTTGTTAATTTCCCATTCCTTGTTAAGCATTGGATTTTGGATGATAGCTTTGTAGTTTATCTATCCTCCGACATAGGCTCATGTAGGCTGTTTCATCTTTGAAACCCTTGACATATTACCTTGGTTGAAGTGCTAAGAAAAAAGTTTTTCTTCCTCTTCAAATGCAGGGAAGCAAGATCCGACCATTGTGGGGAACAGCTCAGCTTTTCTTGCATCCTCGTTACATGCACGGAGGAGCAACCAGCTCTGAGGTTGGAGTATATGCTTACGCTGCTGCTCAGGTGAAGAAAGCCATGGAGGTGACACATTACTTGGGCGGTGAAAACTATGTTTTCTGGGGTGGCCGTGAAGGTTATCAGACGCTATTGAACACTGATATGGGAAGAGAGCTTGATCATCTAGCCAGGTTCTTCGAAGCTGCTGTTGCTTACAAGAAGAAGATTGGATTCAACGGTAAGTCTTCTTCTACTTCTTCTTCTCTGTCATCACTCGTGTGTGAATCATTGCAATTTAATCTTGTTTTCGTCAGGCACGCTTTTAATCGAGCCCAAGCCTCAAGAACCAACCAAGCACCAGTATGACTGGGATGCTGCAACAGCTGCCAACTTCCTGAGGAAATACGGACTTATTAACGAGTTTAAACTCAACATTGAGTGTAACCACGCTACGCTTTCTGGGCACACCTGTCATCACGAGCTTGAAACTGCAAGACTTAATGGTTTACTTGGTAACATTGATGCAAACACTGGCGATGCTCAAACTGGTAATTTTTAATCTCAGTTCTCTTGATCATAAATGTCCAGATCTTGATTTAAATAACGTTTTCTCCTTGTCTCTACAGGATGGGATACAGATCAGTTTCTTACAGATGTTGGAGAAGCAACCATGGTTATGATGAGTGTCATCAGAAATGTATGTAAAACATAAACTCGTTCTCAAACTATAGTAGTTTCAGATGGAAAGTCATAATAACATATGTTCATGTCCTATGGAAACAGGGTGGGATTGCTCCAGGAGGTTTCAACTTCGACGCCAAACTGTAAGAGCGTTTCTTGATTCCCAATGTTTTTCTGTTTCATTCATTGTTAAACTCAGAAAGAAGCTTATAATGTTGATCAAACAGGCGAAGAGAGAGTACAGATGTTGAAGACTTGTTCATTGCTCATATTAGTGGAATGGATACAATCGCTCGTGGACTGAGAAATGCAGTCAAAATCTTGGAGGTTAGTTATTTCCAATCTCTCCTAAAAGAATCAAACAGTGTAAGCTTTATCGATTAACTTTGTCCGGTTTGTGATGATGATTGGTAAAAGGAGGGAAGTCTAAGTGAATTGGTACGCAAGAGATACTCAAGTTGGGACTCTGAGATTGGGAAGCAAATAGAAGAAGGAAAGGCAGATTTCGAGTATCTTGAGAAGAAGGCTAAAGAGTTTGGAGACCTAAAGGTTCCTTCCGCTAAACAGGTACAAGTTTCTTACTACAAAACAATAATTTTGGTTCTGTTTCCGTTAAACCACACAAACTTATAATGATTATCCTTTGAAACGAAACTCTGCAGGAACTCGCTGAGATGATCTTCCAGTCAGCAATGTAGTAGAAGAAGATGAAGAAGACTTTCTCTCTTATCTTTGAGGAATTTGAAAACTCAAGAAACAAAAAGGGAAAATAAAAGATAAAAGAGATGATTAGAGGGGGTTGTTGGTTTTAATTATATTAGTTTCAGTTTATGTACTATGCCTTTCACACACTCCTACATCTTACCTCAAATTGAATAAGGAAAACTGTTTGGGCCTTACTTAAATTTTCTATGACGAAACCAAAGCCTTATCAGTAACATCTTTGTCTATATCTTTGTGAATACATTTACTTGACTACACAATGGTTTTGTATTTAATATAATGCATCATCTACTTATTAAGAGATTTTACTATATTACAGATAGAAAACAGATGATACAATTCATAACAAGATTCAAACAATGAGATATATACAATCAGATTTCTATTTTATGGAAATCTGAAACATATGATTTCATTGAAATTTAACGTTTTCTTATCTTGTGTCCAAGTTTTAAAGAAGTTTTTATAAATTTATATTCGTTAGAGCATTATTATCTCTAAAACTGATATAAGTTTTTTATAAAAAACAAATTAATAATATTTTAATTAGAATAGTAACTGAATCAATAACCAAAGAATACATTGGCAAATTGGTTTCTTATATCATCTCAAAAGTTTTCAAAAACTATCAAATAAGAAATTTTGATATTATCTCTCTTAATTTCTTTTTATTTTGTATTTATTTAAATCATAAGAAATTCTTTTAAAACCTCCCTGCAATCATGTTCTTAATATCACATATTTCAATCCTTCTAAGTTTTTAAAATTCATATTGAAAACATAATAGATCTTACCTACCCTAATTCATTCACTACCGGATACGGATTAATTGGCTTTTGAATTTGAAACCGTTGATTTTCAAAATGATATAAAATCAACGTAAGCATCCGAATTTTAAGTAGTATATATAAAGTACTTGTACCTCATATCATTATATGAAAAATAATTTCTGGAAAAAAGAAAAGAGAAAAAAGAACTAAGCTCAAAGTCTCAACTTGACGACATATCATATATGACAAAAGTTTTGAAACATAGTATACGGAATATATCCGTAACTGCTATGAAATGTAGTTGCGATAGACTTTTGTTGTTTCATTTCTAATTTGCTACGACCAATTGATGTACAAATTACAATAATCGAGTCTTTTTGTCGTCATATGATGATATGAATGATGAATCTACTTACTAATTTACTATCCTCCCTCCTCCGACGTTCCTAGAAAACTTCATCCTTTGTTGTTGACGAATTTAGGTTTCTTTATATATATATAATAGAAGGTCGGCAAAAAGTAGAAAGTCTTCCTTTTGTCGAATTGTGGCCGAAAGTCGAGCGAGTCTCGTGAAAGGTCGCATTATGGTAAATGATAATGTTACATAATAACACGTTATTAATATATTATATACCATGAGTCTAACTGTTCCTTTTTCCGTTAACAGTACCCATTCATTTTCACGCGGAGTAAGTTTCATGTGACTGTGTAAACCATTAGCACAATCACACCAGTGGAGCTTGCATATCAGAATATATAGTGTTAAGAAACCAAGTAATTTATTGGTTTCCCATGATAAAAAAATGTATTGATTAGAAGATGATATTAATAACATTGTCTTTTTTCAACTGCGTTCGCTGACTCTCTCACCTAACTGCAGACAACTTGGTGATCTTTTCATTTTTGTCACGTGAGTCTACGTTTAAACGGTAAAGCTATCGGCTATTTCAAAATAACTGTAATTGTAGAAGTTTTCTATTATCTTTTTTCTTTTACTTGATCCTTTAGGAGTTTATATGGGACTTATATGCGTATAGTCTGAACTCTGAAGAAATGCAAGTTTGCTAGTTTAAAATTAATTTCACACGTCCATTTCTTTCGGACATTGGTCCATGAATCTATGATCTATATAATATCGTCAATATTTTATTGTAATGATAATAACGATGTCGATGTTGAAGGACGACAAAAGAAAATAACAATAAAGAATCGAAGTTAAGAATGAATATATTATTGTGTTATATTTAGTTTTCTGACAATTTATCATTTTGATGACAAATACTAATAGTCTAATACACGACCTTCCAACTCTCACACGTGTTACTCAAAATCAGAAGATGCTTACACGTGTTGGATTATTTGCTAGAGTGGCAAAGATCAGATCACCCACTTTCCTTTGAGGGAAAGGTTTGCCTTTAAAAAGGATTGAATTTCAAATGGTTGCTTCGCTGAATCTCACTCAGAATAGCAAGTTTCTGAAGGAATCGTGATGTGAATGATTAGGTCAACGTTCAATGTACAGTTAATAATAAGTAGAATAGCACCATATTGGCGTCTGCATCTAGATTAATTATTAATTACTTTATTTATGTTTGATTCGGTACTCGGAGCTGGCTCGAGTGAATTAGGCATCGCCATTTCAATCCATAAGGTCATATGACATCTCATTTTAATCCATAAGGTCATATAACATTTACGTACAATCAACAACTCAATTCTGCAAATAAACCTGTGAACTACTTGAACTTGGATTGTGCTTATCTAGTAGATATAATCAACAGTTTATGTTTAAGACTTGAGAGATTTTTTAATTAATAAAACCTTGGTCTGAAGACGTCAAGACAAGCTTGATTAGAAAAAGAATAAAAACTTTAGAAATAATAATAATAAGAAATTATAGTGATTTATTTTTAGGTTTTTCGTGCGAAATAGTAGATAGATTTCTTTGATGATCTGCTTCTTATTTTTTTTTTAAACGAACCCAATATTATTAAAAGATAGAACAAGTTGCATAAACCATTTTATAGTATAGGTTCTGTTTTGCTTCCTAGTATATTTAGCAAGTCTATCAACACTTTATTATTACATCTCGGAACATACATGAAATTAAAGCATGAAGATAAAGCTAAAGATAACCGGCTAACTTTTCCAACTTACAGATATATGTATGGTTTAAAATTTCAGACCAATCGACCAATCCAAAGCTTATAACAGTAACTAACGAAAATTACTACTATATATGTTACATATTTGATCGAATCAGATTAATTAGACTCTACCGAAGTTTTTTATAGCACTCGCTTCTACGTTTAACAACAATTTAAGCGCTGCGTGTGGACCGCTAGAATTTATTTCGATCGGACCACGCTACAGTCAACAGTCAAAACTAATAATGATTCATAGCGAAATGGGCTCATTTAATTATTAAGTACTTTAAAAAAGAAAACAGTTTGAAAAGACCGCTATATAAGTTGTTCGTCGATTCGCAGTATTCAATTTCTCACGTGGCTCGCCCATGCCATGATCAAGGATATATGGTTCTGTATATTGTCAACGATTGCTTAAGAGTTAAAACGTTTGATACTCTTTTTTTTTTGGAACAGAGGTTCTAAAACGGCTAGCACTACTACTTAAAAATGAATATTTTACTCATTGAAATTGCCTAGTATATAATTTTTGTTTCTTAGTAACGGGGCTCACACACCATCTGCATCCAAGTTTAAACTTGGCGATACAACCATGGTGCTAACAAAAAAAAAGGGGACCCTTTTATGTTAAAATCATGCGTTACAAATGCATGTGATTGTATGTTTGGGGGTGGGGATATATGTCATTGCGACCTATACTAGTTTAAACGTACATCAGAAGATATAAGGATTTGTTGTCTAAACTCAAATTAAGGTTCATCGAAACAAGATTTTCTGTAATATAAAAAATTAACGTGAAAGGGATTTGTCCAGTAAAAAATAAAAAAATAACGTGAAAGGGATTAACGAGAATATAAATATAGAATACGTGTATTTTAGCCGACGCAAGGCATGACGCTTTCTGCATGAACTGACACGCAAGGTGACGCGAATCAAAGGGTTTAGGGACTATAAATTAACTTGTTCGATGTTAATGGTTCTGATGCCAAGACGCGGTTCTGTTTTCTAAACCGGATGGATCGGAAGTGATAAGTGTTTTCTTTTTCAATTAAAACAAGACCCATTTCAGTAACGACATATCTGACACATTTTACTTACTACCGCTTAAACTGACAATTCCGCATCATAATTTCGTTATTAGACTCGATTCGTCTGATTAGCTAAATAATTCCATTACTGAAACAGTATATAAACTATAGTATTCGATTAGACTGAGTAGGCCATGGTTCTTAAATTGATGTCAATAATAAATTATTCTAAATCTGAATTTATCAACTTTTTTTTAATACAAACAATTTCTTCCACTAATAAGGTTTTAAATAAAAATCTTGAGATGGGGTCAAATCGAGTAGTGTACAGTGCATTCAGTGCCAAAAACAGCAAAACTTTTTGCGTTTATCTCATGTCGGAAGATATGTAATAAAGATAGATATCATTGGACGTAGAAATAAATCGACCTGTCAGATAAAAATATCATTTTTATTTTAGATATCTGTTACTCCTCACCAGTACGTGTACTATGTAGTAAGCAACCAATTTCAAAGAATACATTGGAAGAGTATAGTCCATCATTTAAGATTGTTGATTTCTCTCTGACGACTGGTTATGCTTTTCGGACAAAACAGATTTATAGGGATCATTTTCATTTATAAGATACGAGAACACCTTTAAATTAAAACACAACACTGATAATTTATTTTTCATATAAAAGTATAGCCGATTAAATGCATAGACATAAAAACTTCTACGATTATTTCTTTCAACGTATTATTATACTTGATATAAGTGATCAATTGGTATGGGATATTTAGTTTTATATCTATGGATTTTATCAACTTCAAATAGAAAACAGGAACAAAAATTTATTAATTCAATCTGATTTAAATGTTGACGATTGATTATAGTATACAAACTAAATTAAATAAGTATAATGTTATTTTTTCAAAATTTCTGAAAAATAAACTAAGCAGTTGTAATATAATTATAGCAAAGTTAACTTAAATAGACACATAACCTTTTGTTAGAACAGGATAGGTCTGAGTCTAAACTGATCAAACATACACTTGCGGTCTGTTAAAAAAATTAGAATCAGTTCTGTTTACAAAAACGGTTTCTATAAAAAATTGCAAATAATTATTTTTCTAACTTACAGTTTTCTAAATTTAGAACCAATTCTGATTTTAACACCAAGAAAAAATATATATTTAACTTCATAATTTATCTATATATTTCATAATTGTTATAGGTTTTCTTCTCAAACTAAATTTGGTTCAAATAGCGAGTAACATATTTTATTTGAATATTAAAAGAAGATCGAATTTTTTTAGAATGTATAAGTATATATGACGGTAGTTACATTGTCCTTGCAAAATCAGGTATCTCTTATGAGAATTGAATATCGACCAAGTTGCTTTATGATACACTACAAAATGCGTCTTGCTAAGTTAATAGTACAATATATTACCGAATCTTCATTACTAAAACAGTAAAACGAAATCTTAAAACAAAAATATATTTTACGAGTTCTCAAAGTCAAAGTTTCTGAAATTAGAAAGAAAAGGCCAAATTTTGCTTTCATGCCAAACTAAGATAAAGAACGATCAATCATGCCGACCATCCTGTCCATTTTTCCAATTTCAAAATTCCAAGAATATCCCTCGAGCGGACCCATCCGACAGATAAATATACAGTCGGAAAAAAGAAGAAGAAGAAGATAAGCATATACATATCTCAAACATATTGTCATCTACTATATTTCATACAGACAAGTTTTACTTTAAAAATTTTGAGCTGGTGAATGGGGATGGGATAGATACCCAACGCTAGAATTGCATAAAATCTTTTGAGTATTTGTTTTCCTACATAGATACTGGATTACCTAATCTGAGTATAATCTGAGTGAATTGAATTTTTTTTAAGGTAAATTTGTTCACTATAATTTCCTCACTACAAGAGTCTAAAATATCTTGCTTCTTTCATTCATACCATTGGTATTCTCCTATAGTTGTACGTGGGAAGAAAACACAAGTAAAATAGTTAGCTTGTGAAAAGGATTTAAGTAATCTTGTTTGAAAGGAGTCTGAAAGGTAGAAGAGATTATTAGGTCAATAAAATATATTGTGTCAAGAAAACACAATTTTTCACTGATAAATATTTATTTATATGTTCTATTTTTTTACCGCATATATATGTGTAGATGAAATCAACTCAAGATATCATACAAACCTATTTTGAAGGTTAACAGCAGATAAAATTTCTAAAGTTAAAGGTACTCCGACATCAAAAACTTTGAATTACGTTATGCAACCTAATTCTTTTATATAATCTAGCTGGTTTATTGTCAGCCTAATTTTCGTTTCTACGATTTGTCATTTCTCCATGCGTAAGGGAACGAAATAAAGTTATTAATTAAAACCCATACCGTAACTCGATTTTTAAAAAGTATTTTATGTGGATGTAATTATTACACGTGTCACATAACAATTCGTTAATACATAGTGTGTCTTCTCTGTCTGACTGGACATGACAGATCATCCAAGTAAATCAAATACCCAACTCTCACACATTCTCAAAGTTTAGTGCCAAAAACATTTCGAAGAGAGATTTTTATCTGTGAAAGAAAGACCAAAAAATAAAAAAATAGTAGAGAGAGAAGTTAATGGGATTCGGCTTAGAGAACATCAAATCAATCTCCGGCGGTTGGGGCGCGGCGGCGCGTTCCTGTGACGCTTGTAAATCAGTATCCGCCGCCGTGTTCTGCCGAGTTGACTCAGCTTTCTTATGCATCACTTGCGACACAAGAATCCACTCCTACACGCGCCACGAGCGCGTGTGGGTCTGCGAAGTCTGCGAACAAGCTCCCGCCGCCGTCACCTGCAAAGCCGACGCCGCCGCCCTCTGCGTCACCTGCGACTCCGACATCCACTCGGCTAATCCACTCGCTAGCCGCCATGAAAGAGTCCCCGTCGAGTCTTTCTTCGACTCAGCCGTCGCTAAGATCTCAGCTTCAACGTTTGGAATCCTCGGCTCATCTGCCACCGTCGAGTTAACCACCGTTCCGGTGATGAGTAACTCCGACGAGCTCGGTCTCTGCCCGTGGCTGCTTCCTAACGACTTCAACGAACCGGCTAAAACCGACATGGGAACTGAAATGAAGTCATCTGAGTTCATGTTTTCCGATTTCGATCGACTCATCGACTTCGAGTATCCAAACTCTTTCAGTCATCAGCCGCCGCACAACAGCGCCGGAGCAGACAGCCTAGTTCCGGTCCAGACCAAAACAGAGCCTCTTCCAGTAACTAACAACGATCACTGCTTCGACATAGACTTCTGCAGATCAAAGCTCTCTGCTTTCACTTACCCAACTCAATCCATCAGCCACAGTGTAATTCTCCTCCGTCGACGACTTCCACTAGAAACTTGCTTGAAAAGTCAGAAACTTTGACCTAATTCCGATTTACATATTTCTCTTATATTTCAGGTTTCGACTTCGTCTCACGAATACGGCGTGGTTCCTGACGGGAACACCTCCGTCTCGGAGATCTCCATTCCGTTTAACCGGAGCACGATCACTGCTTCGACGACGATTACCGGCGATCAAACGAGCTCCATGAACAGGGAGGCTAGGGTTTTGAGGTACAGAGAGAAGCGAAAGAACAGGAAATTCGAGAAGACGATCCGTTACGCTTCGAGGAAAGCTTACGCAGAGTCAAGGCCAAGGATCAAAGGCCGGTTCGCGAAAAGAACAGAGACTGAAAACGACGACGTCTTCCTAAGCCACGTTTACGCTTCAGCAGCACAGTACGGTGTCGTACCAACGTTCTGATTCTTATCTACGGTGGAGGTTTTAACGAATCACCCTGAAAACTCTCCCTTCTCCCACCGTCGAAATTTACCGTTGGTCTATTATATAATCATAGTGAGTCTTACCGTAGACAAACAATTTATCCCTTTCTACAGCTTCGTCCGTTTACTCTTTTTTTTTTCTTTTTACTGTCTCTCTCACTGCCACTCTGTAAGGCTGTAACTTTTTTTTCTTTTCTATTTATGTATGCTTATTTTTATTTAGCAAGTTTTATAAAATAATATAATTTGGTAATTACAATTTCTCTATTGGCTGATAATCTCTTGTTGCTATAAGTTTTATATTTTGTTGACGGAGAGAGAGAGCGATTAGGTGGAACTTGGCTTGTTAATTGTTTTACACCATAGCTCAAAGTCATATTTATTATTTTTTATATATTTTTTGTCGTCTATTATTTTATATTAAAATAAACGAAATTGGATATAACGATAGCCGGAATTTATGTAGGTCGATAAGAATTGCTTAGACCAATTATTTACTTTGCCTTTCTTTCATGCAACCATACGGTTGACGTACAATCAAACCTATCTACATCGTTCGAAGATATTTGCGTAATTACTCCAATCATCAAATCTATATTTATGTTGTATATTGCATATTCCAATATTTCTGGAACTTTCGCAGAGTGATAGAGTAATTGGCGAAAAAGTTAGATTTTCCGGAAATTAGAGTAAAAGTAGGAAGAATGCAATTAATGGTTTTGTCCGAAACTTCATAAACTTTGCCTTTTGGGTTTCTGTAGAGCCAATCTTTATCTCTCTGCAGGAACGTGAATACGCGATTATTGTCAGATAAAGTCAAAGTCAATTGCAAGGGATCCCTTGTAACTATGATGTTTTGTCGCAAGTGCTCGGTGATTTTTCTGATTTATGGTATCTTGCACAGTCATTAGATATTTGATTCTATAATTTCATAACTATGCGGAATAGTCGAATTTTCTAGTTGGTATATAATGTAATGTTTAAAAATATATAATTAAGGATAAAATTCACAAGTATAAGGTCCAAAGTAATTTTCAGGAGAAGTACAATTCATAGATAATTTTCTTCTCGAATTTACAAATGGATTTAAAGCAAAAATCAATATCCGTGTAGATGTTTAAGACAATATGTTTCCGTTTCGCAGGTAAATCAAACTTGAAATGTGTTAGCATCTTAAACCTATCTCTTTACTACTCGAACACGAAGCCTCGGACAATGTAAGTTTCTTTTACGCTTACCAACAAAAAAAATGTAAGTTTCTTTTACACGTCTCATTTCATTTTGCATCACTGGTTTGAATATTATTTCCCAGAGTAGGTAGGGAACAAAATCAATAATTATCAATAGCTATTCTTTTAATAATTCCAGGTGTTTTGGGTATGAAATCTTCAATTGTTAGATAGCTAATGAGCAGTGATAAAATGTGGATATCGTAATATTAAGTTGCATAGTTTAAACTTTTAAGGTTATATGGTAGCTTCCTAGCAATTAGTTCAAGACTTTTTTTTTTTCTTTTTGCTGTAAACAAGACTTTGGGTGAATTTATCAAATAAAACAAAAAAACAAAATTAGATTTTTAGAGCGTAGATAGAAAAAGATAGGAAAAAAAAAGAAGAGAGAGGGAAGATTGGTTAGTTTTTTAATTTAGTTTTTTTTTTTGGTTATAGGGTGCAATTTCACCGAGACTTTTGTATAGTACTTTTAAAAAAAAAGTCTTTTGTATACATATGATATAATCAAACCTGTTAGCAAAGCAGCAAATCAATTTCCTAACTCCATATACACACGAACTTTATAATCCCTTACATTCTTATAAGTAGATACTTACTTCTAGTACAATTTCTATCAATTAAGTTTCTTGAAAATGAAAGTACCAATGATCAATAATTTGGATTGCAATAGTTGAATGAGACCTGTGCCGTCCAAGTGGGTTTAGAGACCTTGATGCAATGGGCATTTTAGGCATGATATTTTATGGAAGGTAGCTTAAGATTTGCAAATAGTGGCTACGAAATGCTTTGGCTTTGGGGCCACATATATAAAATCATAATAACGTTAATAATAGCGCATTAAAGCAAAGTTCTGACAATACATAGAACTAAAGTTTTGATTTATTAAACAGAAAACAAAGAATTTAAAGTTTGATGTTGAGTGTCACAAATAAATTGGGTAAGTATGGTGGTATTCCCTCAATTAACCCTGGATTAAGCTCGTTAGGTGAATTCTACCAAACTCGTTGTCTATTATATATTAGTCATATGATTATTAATTAAGTATTAGTTTCAATTCAATTCAATCTGATTTTGTTAACACATGTCTACCTTTGCTCGTTGCATGATAACGCGTATAACTGTCGTGTAAATGCATATTTCAGTGTAGTTATCGTTCATCTTTGCTAAACACTTTGGACTTATATTAGAACTGAGATAAATGAAACAAGTAAAATAACAGCGCATGAATAAATATTGCATGGGTAGATGCACTTAACAATAATAATATTTGTAAGTATTATTTCGTTTTGTAGTAACAAAGATAAAATTGCACATCTGTGGAAACAATCAATTTAATTTGAATTATATGACCATGGTTGATATTATAAATAAACATCTTATTCAGCTCAAGTCTTTTTCTGAATGAAAACTGTGATTACATAGTCACCTTTGAAAATACCATCTGAATATCTCAGTATCTCTAACGAGATTCGAACGACTTTACATCTAAAACCTACAAGAAGTTCACATTTTTTTTTTGTCATCGTTTATGGCTTTATGCACATTGCAAGACTGGTGACACAATACTGAATACTCTCTATGGCGAAATGGTTTTATATATAATTCATGTAAGGAAAATATTGACAAAATAGTAATTGATCGTCCTAACTTTATGATCATGACACGTGAGTTTTGGAAACCTTTTCTTTTGTCAAACCAAGCAATCTTTAAATCATGTAAACTCCCACCGATGTCATAAAAAAGAGGTAATAAAGACACACAGTGGCACACATTTAAAGGGGGGAAAAACTTGTTAACAGTTGAACCAGTAAATTGGGAGGGAAAAAGATAACTATTTGTTGGTTCCTTGAAAGTGGGACCTGCGTGGCCCAAAGTGGGTTCGACATGGACTGGGTCGAAGAGGGGACAAGTGGAGGGTCCGACCACACCCTAACCACGTGCATCGCCGGCCCAAGGGCTTGTCTCGTGGTCCACTTCTGCACCTTAATCCCTATCCTAACAGTTCGCATCTTCCACTTGATGAGCATACTGTAAATGCAAAAAAAAAGAAAAAGAAAGCTAACAAAAAGAACTAACATACCATGGCTTAATTGTTTTCACATTGTCTAGCTTATTTTTGTTAAAAAATTACTTGATGATATAATTCAGTACAAGGAAAAGCCAAACTATCTTTTGGCTTCAACGACAAAATATTTATATTTAATCTCAAATTGATGTATCAATACTTCCCGATATTATATACATGTTATTGCAAATGCCACCAAAAAAAAATGTCACCATTAAATCCATACTATTGCTTTCGTTTCTTATTGAATTTAATGTTACAAATCCCACCCAAAAACCTGTCTCTATTTAGATCCATACTATTGCTTTCTTTTCTTATTGGATTAAAGTGCCATTGCTTTTTTTTTTCTTTTATCAAACAACTTGTTTTCGATAACGACAAATTCAATATATCTTATTCTATACACACATAACATATGTAGATATAACATCTGTAGATATGTAATACGATATTTTCTTAATCTAAAAGAAATATTTTTTTTCGGAAAGAAAGATGTTGGGGTTCGTTTTGGCTACCTGTTCATTGATTTTATAGTACTCTTTAACTCTTAAAAGTTTGGAGCCATAACTGTTGGAGAAAGAATATGTTTCTTAGTTGTTTATCAAAAGGTGAAAATAATATGTTTTAGTCTTGTGTGTAAATTATGTTTTTTTTTAGTATTTCCTCAAAGGCAAATAAACTAAAACGGTCTTTATTTGAAATTTGATTAGTTACCTATTTCTATTTGTTGTGAAACTTGACACAATGGATGAACCCCTCAGTTCTCATAAAGATACACAAGAATTAAGAGAAAACAAAATAACCTATCAAAAAAAGATAGTAGATATTAGATTTTTTTTTTAAAAAAAAACAAATATTAGAAGGAAGAATCCAAAGGAACATCATATCCGAAAATCATAGAGTAGTCATCCCATTCATCATTATCTTCATCGTCATTAGTCATATCCTTAGGCATTCTCCAGCTCTTCGCAATCTCAGCCTCGTTCCCATTTGTAAGCAATTCCAATACCTTAATTACACGATACAAAATCACAAACCAAATCCATTTGGATTCGGACTTTTGACAGTTTGTTTCTAATCTGTAACAATTGACATTAATGTGAGCTACCTGAGTCATGGTTGGTCGTAATATCGGTGATTGTTGAACACAATGTGAAGCTGTAAGGACAAGCCTGTTCATCTGTTGATCGTCGTACTTATCTTGCAATTTCGGATCTACCAACTCTCTTGTGTTACCTGTCTCCAAAGCCGGCTTCGCCTGCTCATCATTTAAAATTTTTCATCAATTATAAATCTATAATAAGAAGAGATAAGCAAGGGATCTATATGAGCCAAATCACTTCTTTACTAAATGTGAGTTGGAAACTTAAATCTCGCTAAATTGGTTGTGACACAGTGACAGCTAACGTGTTAGTGATCAAAAAAATTCAACAGATGGTTTCTTTTCGTGTCTTGCAAGGCAAGCAAGTAGGGTATGACTAAAATTATACCCATAGGAGAATGTGTTTCTGAGAGGGATTAACCGGTCTTCTTCCGCTTATGATTTCTAGAAGGAGAATACCAAATGCGTAGATGTCAGTTTTCTCGTCTACGGTTCCTTGCATTAAGGACTCTGGTGCTAGATAACCGAACGTTCCTTCAACCGGTATAACCGCATGGTGAGTCCATTTGTTAGGCAGCCATTTGGCCAATCCAAAATCAGTTATCTGCATAACAGTAATCACATCCAGTTTTCACACTCACATAAAGACCAAAATCGAATTGCTTTCATGACAAGAAAGCTCACCTGCGGTTCAAAATCGGGTCCAAGTAAAACGTTGGAGGATTTGATATCTCGGTGAATGATCCTATGGTTGCAGCGTTTGTGAAGATAATGAAGCCCTCGAGCAACTCCAACAGCAATCTTGTACCGTATAGGCCAATCCAACGACCCGTTCTCCTTCTCTGTTCCGTTTAGTTATTCGCAGTATACACAAAACCAAATCAATGTTTAAGAACATATATCGTCTTCAGAACAGGATAATATTAGAAGTATAACATGAAAGTCATCTGAAGTTAGATTACCGTGCAACGCGGAGTACAAGTTTCCGTTCTCGGAGAACCTGAAGACAAGATAAAGACCTCTCTCAACACAACAACCTAAAAGAAGAGCAGTGTTGGGATGAGAGACATGACTTATGATGCCGAGTTCCGTAAGAAACTCTTTCTCCTTATTCATGTCACCACTCTCCTTCGTTAATCTCTTCACTGCGATTCTTCTTCCATCCCATAGATCTCCTCTGTACACTTCAGAGTACCCTCCTACGCCTACTATGTTCTCTGCAATTCACCAAAACTTAGATTACGTTATTCAAAAGTTCGAATCATTTTTTTTTTGTCTTAGGCTGATGCATTTGATCCACAGTTCTAAATTTTGCTCTCTTAACTGCGCACCTTGATCAAAATCATTTGTGGCTTTAGAGATCTCGTTGTAAGTAAAGCATTGAATCAGAGGTCGAGGTTTAGGGTTGTTCTTAGTCTCGTTTCTTCTCCATTTCCTCAAAGGAGAGTTCATGATAAGAGAAGATATGAATCTATAGGGAGACATCGGCCTATGTTTGGGTTTGTCTGAAGGCGAAGCGAAGCTAGAAGAAACCATTGAACCATTGAAACTTGAAGCATCATCGCCTGAGGAGCTAAGTGAATCTCTCGATAGAATGTTTAGTACGCTGCGCGGTGAATACTTCTCGCTCTTTATGTCTGAGTAAAAAACATATTCGTTAGTCCTCATATCCGCTAAATGTAAATCTTGATACCAAACACAAACGGAATATTAATATGGTCTAACCTCGAGAAATCGAAGAGTCAGAGTAGCAATCTTTGTGCGGTTTTCTTTGATTTCCGACTAAAACAATAGAGCAACTTGACGGAGCAAAGTCCGAGACATACCTTGTGATCTCATTCCATATCCTGAATCAAAGAAATTAAAACAGAAACGAGTTATTACTACTACGAGGATTATAAATTGGATCCATGACTCATGAGTTGCTAAACTAAACCGGAAATGTCCGGTTTAATACCTGAATACGTGAGTGGTTGGTCGGGAAAGAACAAGATAGTGAGCAGAAATCGACTTGACTTCATCGATTAGTCCTCTGCCGATGTTTGAGCTAAACCCTACCTTGGCTTCCAAATTCACCTGTATTAAGTTGTAAAAATAATTTTGAACATATCAGTTTCTGTAAATACTTTACTTTGTGTATATCTCACACGTGCGTGCGAAATCTATTTCTTTTTTTACAGAATAAACGTTTATTGGGCTTGTGGGCTTACGGGATATCCAATTAAAAAAGTGGGCTCTGCTCAAAAACATATTTTTTTTTAACTTCAAAATCTTCAGAAAAGGATTTGAAGTTTCAAATCTTTAAAATTTTGAAAAATTATAACCTAACTCGGGCTTTGTTTTTTCTTAAGTTCAGGTTAAACAAGTTCGAATTATCATCAGAGAAAACTCTGGATTCACACCTTTTATCTGTAAGGCTATCCAATATCCGGTGTAGTTCGGCTTAAAAATCCATTCATGCATGCCAAATTAGAAAAAGAAACAAAATTTGGTCGTACTTGGTTCTGGCAGCAAGTGTAAGCGAACTCTCCAAGCATGGAGATAACATGAGCTTTGGCACGGCGAATCTGAGTCCTTTTCTTTTTCTTCATCGGATTTTTTTTTGGCTCCTCACCAACTGCGACAATAACGACAGTTTATTTTCCAAATTATTAAAAGAATATCCTTTTCATTAGTTGCGAAAAGGAAAAAAAAACAGAGGAAATTAGGTTAAAATACTAACCAAGAAGATGAAGAGCAACAATTGTATCACTTGGTTTAGCAAGAACATTGATGGCCCAAGATAGAACAGTTTGGCTCTCGTCGCGGTCCAACGAGATTGCCACAAGAATCTTGTTACTACCTTCTTCTGAAGTAGATATCATTTGTATTTGTTCCTTTGTCTCACTCTAACTAAGGTCGGAAAATTTGAGAACACAATGATTCTATACACTTGAAGAAGAAGAAAGTGTTTTTTAGTTATTTTGTTTTTAGGAGGTAGAGTAAGAAGAAGAGAGACGTTTCCAGATTAATAAAGAGTGTGCAAAATGGATGATCATTGCATGAGATAATCATTGGCTGTGTATATGAGTCTTGACGAAGAAGCATAAAGCGCAATAAGCCCAATGATATTATAATCAAGTTATCTGTATATTTTTTTTTTTGGCATAATAGATGCGAAAAGTAAAGTTTAGTTAGAGTTGAGAGTTAAAAATAATTTATTTTAGTGGCTGATTTATATTTTTAATTCGGAGTTTAAATTTGATCTGATGCTTGTTTAGTTGTTTCTAAGTAGTTTGTGAGTTCAGAGTCATGAATGTGTTTAATATAATAAGAGTGACTTGTTAGAGTTTTTTTTAAGAAGCCAACATATTTGAGAGAAAAAAAAATATATATATATTGAACAAAAACATAAAAATAAAGTACACTAAGATATATATCATATAAACGATTTACTAACTTAGAATTTTTATTGTTATAGGTCAGAACAGTCAACAAATTATTCATCTAAACTACACCATTAGGTTAGTCATTAGTCACTCGATCTACCTATACTTGTGAAAAAAATTATAAACGTTCTTGCTCGAGATTAGCAAATAAACCTAGCGATCAAAAATTCGTGAGTATCAACAAACATACGCACGCAGAAATAGGAAATTAAATGCTAGTCTAAAGCTAAACAAACATATCCTTTAATTATATATATATATTATATAAACAAAAATATAGATTATTAGAGACAATGATGGGATTTGAAGTGAATGTGGTTGGATGATTTGTGGTGTAAGCAAAGGCGAAGGGACAAAAGGATGTTTCTTGTTGTTGTTTTTCAGTGGTCTCGTCTCATGCTCTTGATTTTGTCTTCCTGGCAAAGCCATTGTTGCTCTTTGGCCTATACCTTCTTATTATATCAGCTGATCTTGTGTATAAATCATATAAAGGATGATTAGATGGTAGTTTAGGATCAATGATTTTAAAAATAGGTAGCGAAAAAACGAAAAATTCTTAACATTCGTACCGAAAAAAAAAACGAAAAATTATTTTCAAAGGGTTGGTAGAGGAAAGTGTGAGCCATGGACGGCAATCCCAAAGAGGGAAGATATATATTTAACTTTTTACAATGAATGAGACTTTGAGAAGACATTAAGTACACAATATATAATAGTATGTAATATATAAATAATGCATTAAAGGGTAATAATAGAAATGGACCAAAAGGTACTATCAACAAACAAGACGTTGAATCATATAATTACATGTGAAATCATTCACACAAGATTACTTGGCTTTGTTTGTCTTATACTACACAACACTAACCTCCGTACACATCACGCACGTGTATTTGATCTCTCAAACTAAGGGTCTTAGTTAGGCCAACAGTGCAATAATTTTAACGATTGAAGACTGATATTTTTGAATTTTTCTTTCGGCCTGATCGTTCTTTGCCGTTGGAATATTTTAATTTTTACACAAAATAAGGGGAATCTCCAAAAATAAAACTAAAAAAAAAAGAAGACATAAGCTCATTGCCTATACAAAGAATACTGACTAATTTATCTATTTTTACATAGTTGAGTTATTATTATTTTTTCCTTATTTACACAATTGCAAATGTTTTCCAAGATAATAAACAAACATTGTAAGATATTTAATTTAAAAATCACTCATGGAGTCATCGTTGTCCTCTAGTTGAAATGTTTATCACGAAAAGTTGAGGATCTAATGTTAGAGTTCTCTCGATATGATTTCAATTTGGAAATAAACTTATGTGAATTCATTAAACAGTAAGAATATCCTCTAGTTCTTCAACACACCTCATATATTAGTTTTGAGTTTCGTTTTGAGTTTCGTTTTGAGATTCCCGATTATTGACGAAGGGGGGAAGAAATGTAGTTTAATTAATGGTCGGACCAATGTTGTTGACCCAAAAATCCAAAATTGTTGTTAAGCAAAAAAGTGAATACGACTACAATGGGCCCAAATGAAACCCAATGTGAGCGAACTTCTTTCACGACCTAATAACAAATTAAGTGCGATGTTGATGTACATCAGTAGTATATACAAGATGGTTCAGAAACTATGTAACATCTGACATCGAGGCCTCAACATTTGTAGGTATCAGGTTTTAAGCCGAATAGCCTGCCGATACCTTTTGATGATGGGCCTTAAAGTTTAAATTTAATATGAAAAAATCTCTGTTAAATTGAAACAATTCAAAAAGTTTATGCAACAATGCCAACACAGAGGATATTTAATAAAATAACCTGGATTGGCAACAGAAATGGTTATTCATAAAATTAAAATATGAACATAAATGGGATAATTCACTATTATAGTTTGTAATCCATTATAAAAGTATCATGATATAAACATGCAAACGAATGTATATTTACAGAAGGCATACTTCAAATCAAAGTAAAAGAAAGTAGAAACCTAGCTTAGGGGCCTAGGGCTAGAAGATAAGATGGCGTAGGGGAAAAAAGGGTCCTAGGGATGTTAACGTCTTTCTCAAAACCTAGAAATATAATTATGCTAAATTGAAATAAATTACACACTAGTAAGGCCATTATATTGATTGAAGCCAACTGCTTCACCTCGCCGCATCAGAGACAGACACCTATGAGAATTTACTTCAGACTATCTTCTGCACGTGCCTTCACACGTGCCTTTGGTGTTGTCTTCAATTTCCTAACCTGAAGACTCTTCCGAACCACTTGTCACGTTAATCCCACGAAAAACATGAAGTGGACCTGGCCATAACAGTACACTCTTAATCATATTTTTCACAAAGTTTTTTTTTTTTACATTCGTAGTTACAAATATCTCAAACATATTAACAAATTTCCCATTCAAAGTCTCAGAAATTTACATTTTCCCGGATTATTCCATAATAACTCAAAAATGGATCAGAATTGGTGGATTACAAACTTGCAACTAAACAAAAACAAAAGGCTAAACAAATAAATGATGCAAAAGCTGAGATTAAATAACATTGTTAATCAAAACACAACCCAATTCCTTTTTTTTTTCTTTGTTTAGTAAATGCTTCGCCATCGTAAGAGTCAGACTATAATCAAGACTCATCATGTCGAGCTCTGACCCGACCCGATTACCAGAAACAGCCGGGTTATATGAAAACAGTTCTTCAGAACTGTTCACAATAGACGATCCTCTGTTTTGTCCCTTCACATACGCTGTTTCTCAATGTGTAGCACCGTCACTTTCAGTACTCCGCCGCACCACCTGATCATTACCCTCCACGTTATCATCACTATCTTCGTCTTCATCAACGTCACAAGTACAGCTTTTTTCCGCCGGCGTCGCCAAGTAAGTAGGTTTCACGTCTCCCGCCATAATCACCAAGAACTTCTCCGGCAAAGCTACAGCCTTCACCGCCTTATCGGGTTTCGCATCCCCGGCTTCAAGATCTCTTTCTCTGCTCTGGTTTTCCTCACCGTCGAGATAACCGGAGAGACGCCAATAAGAGCAAGCGAGGATTAGAAGGGCAAAGGCGATGAGACCAAGCATCGCTGCTAAACCACCGAAGAGATAAGGAACCGGTGAATGCCACGGCGAGTGAGGTCCTCCCATGGCTGTTCTGTTCCCGTCGAAGTTTTCTCTTGGAGGGTAGTATTGTCTTCCTTCCATTTCCTTAGACTGAGAGAAAGAGAAAAGAGAATGAAAGAAAGAACAAAAAAAGTGGTTTTGAGAATTCTTTTTTGTTTTGTTTTTCTAACAGAAAATGTTTTGGTGAGAGGAGGAGAAGTGTGACGAAAGGCTTTATAGAAGAGAGCAAGCGAATTAGCGTTGTGGATTGTGTGTGACGTATAATTCATTATATTATTATCTTATGCGTATGAGATTCTTTTTTGGTTCATTTTTTTTTTTTGGTGTTTTGTAAGGAAAAGTGAGTTAGAGAAAAAGAAAAACAACGAAGTCAGTTTATGTTTATCAATTATCATTAATGATGATTGTGTGGAGTCGTGACGTGATAACTATGCTTTGTAATTTTTTGTACCATTTGCTAAAGTAATTGAGGTGATGTAAAAGTATTGTATATCAATACAGTTGTCTATAGATTCCAAAAGTTTAAGATAAAATAAGTTTTGCTATAAAAGGAAATTAATGTTTGATGTATCGGCAAACACTCTTAATCGAGTAATTGTTTTTTCTCCAACTTGAGCGGTTGTAGAGATTTCAAAATCATTTACAGTTTCTACAATCTGCATGCCATTTCTACTGTTTCTAAATTTACGTACATGCCAAAATGTGACTCACATGTCAATGTTTCTTTTTCTAGAGTTACGATACGATGTGTGTGTGTGTGTGTGTTTTTTTTTTCTAATTTACATCTACAATTGATAAATTAAAATATTACGATCAAAATAGTTACCTAATGTTTTACATCAACAACTTACATATACATTCGTTACCAACAATAACAAATATCCATGTGAGAACTAAAGAGTATGCCGAGATTCTAATTTTATGCGTATAGATAAGGTTATGCATGTGTATATAGCGAGACGTCTAGTTATGAGTTTGCGTTGGGTAGTTAGGTGATCAGTTGGGACCCAAATTAAGGTGGTGTCTTAATTAGTATTCCTTACTACTTTAAAGCTTAATCAGTGGTTGGCTTCGAAAAATATCTTCGTATCAATCATACTTTCGAAGGTAAACAATAGAATTGTGATATAAGTAATCATTAATTGTAACACTTAAACACTGTTTTAGATAATTAACAACCATACACATAGTGTCGAATCCACTCAAACAACATCGAATAAAATATTTAATGACTTTATGAGAGTATAAATATCTTCTTAGTAGTTATGTTATGTTATAATCTCAGTGTTAAGCAGCTTAAGATCAACATCTATTTGATTAATATATAACTCTCCTTTACTAATTTACAGCAGATAAGTAAAACACGAAGCACGAGTCATGAAGTTGATGAATTTGATTAGAATGAAGAAACAAAACAACAAACCCAATGATTGATTATAGATATAATTAGTAAAGTATCCTCTGAGGAAGAGAAAGAGTTTAAGAGGCAATTAAGGGGAATTAAATAAGGACAAGAGACTGACCGAAAACGGTTCCTTTAAAGCCGCTAATATTAGGTAAGCGATGCAAACGTGAAGGGATGGCGGCAAACGTTGTAACCGTTATCCGTTAACGCCAAACAAATAAAAGTGAACGTTACCTTTTTTTTTTTGGGCAAAGAACGTTACCTGAAACAACTAAAAAATACTGCATATGTTCGTTTAGTTTTTCTTACTTCGAGTTCGAGTATTTATTAAACGCCAAACATTATCGCAGCTTAAACATAATCACATTTCTTTCAAAAAAAAAAGAAAACATATCACATTGATTTTAGGCTGTTAGTGGAACTTTATACGTAACATATGTGCATGATTCTACAGAAAAAAAAAATGAGAAAGGAAAAGCAAACAAACAAACAAACGAATACGAATGAGACCTTAAAATATCGGGAAGCAAGGATTTAAAAAAGACTAAACACTCACAACGGCTTTTTTGTAGATATATTTTCTTGATATATATATTCATATAATAAAAAGCAAATGCCAATTTATTTAATTCAATTACTACGACTAAAATATGAAAATTATTTATTTCAAACCGGATCAATTTAATTCTGAAAGATATATATAAGACAAGAGGACGAATTAATTCATAAACCGAATTGATATAATCTTAAGAGATGATGTAAAATTGAAATAAACCTTATTTAAACTATTTTAATGGCCAAGAACTTGAATCAAACCAAATTAAAAAGTAAAACTGAATTCTTTTAGTTATCGTGATAACCATACAATTTTTGTTATCGTCGATCACGTGGAACAAAAATCTTTATTAATGAAAGAAAAAAATAGACGGTAGCCCACCCCCCACCATAGTATGCTTTAACAAGTGATTATCGGTGTTATGATTAAAAAAATCCCTTATGCAGCAGAATCATCTTTCTAACAAGAACATACCAAATTTTACGTTTTAGTATTATTTTAGTGTAATTAGAAGAATACAGTATATATATATACACACATTCAAAAGGGAAAGTGGAAAACCCCAATAAAAAGGCTGGAAACAACATATCAAACCATATCCCTGAAGCCTCAATTATCTCACCAATGCTAAAGATATAACTCGAAAAAATATATATGAGATAACTAAAAGGGTCCCCCACATTTTTGCACAGTCAATTTAGATCAAAGTTTATTTGGTCAGGTTCCTATCATTTGCTTTTTCCTGTTTAGTCAAACACATTGAGAAAACGATTAGAACAACTGAAAACAATACAACTCACTCTTTATAACGTTCACATTTTCTTCGTCAGTTGTAAAAAAGCTATTGTTCAAACTTTTAAGCGACTCGTTTCAAGACCGTATAGAGTAATATACATATTTTCGAGTAACGAAAGTTCTTCTTCTACTGTTTGAAACTAAGTTAAAAACAATAAAGTATATTCGCCGCTATCCAAACTTCGATGACAACTAATAAAACATTGTAAGAACAACAGAAGATTTAAATTTTTTTGGTCAGAAATTATTTAAGTGCAATTTATACTCAACTTTTCTACTAAATAAACCAGTATAATTATCAGTAATTTCAAATTCTCATTTTTAGATCAAAATCGTATAAAATAAATTTAGAGTATTTGTATTGGTAAAAAAAATTTAAGATAATTTAATTTTATAAATAAATTTGTTTCTTTTAAAGTCAAAATGGACAAAAAACATGTAATGTAACATAAGAGTTTCTCATAGAATTCTCAAAAAAAATTGTTTGAAAAATCATCTTTTACTCCTTTCTTTTTTTTTATTTTTATTAATGAAAAATTCTATAAAAAGCTTCTATTACACATAATCTCAAATAAAAAATCAATAGCCGCAAAACTTTTTAGTTTCCTATGTTTTTGAGGTTATTCGTAACAAATTCGCCCCCATCCCTCGTTTAACAGAAACCATGTGAACAACACTAACCATTTGATCCCCCAAACGTGATCAGTTACTAGGCTAGTTTTCTTTAATTTTAATTTGTTGTCTTTGCTTGAGAAAAATCTATAAGCTATTTCCTGCATTTTATATTTTAGCTTTATTGTGTTATAGTAAATCCTTATTATGGTTGGTAATATATGTTTTTATATTTCAAAATTAATGTGTGTTATTTTATTTGTTCCATAGACAAAAAAATACTAAGCTAAGCCATTCATCTTCTCGAGGTCTCCTGGCAATGAAAGAATTTGAGAAGAATATTTGTTGTGTTTATTCTTGTCGCCGAACGAAATTTCGTACTATTCGTATGAATAAATATGTAATAGAATAATGATTTGTTGGAAATATTTGAATAAATAATTGACAAAAGGGGTCCATTCCTCAGCGTCAGCTTCCACTCAGACGTACACGTCAAGGACAAACGATAATTCCATCANTCATTTCCAATCCCTTTCGTTTTTTTTTTTTTTTTTTGCGTCTATTCCAATCACTTACGCTACGTCCTCATTTCCACACTATTATTCTTCTTTGTTTTATTTTATCATTAATGATACAGATATACTTATTTAATGATTCCACTGATGCTGTGTTAATAATCTTCTACGATTTAATATGATTGAATATATAAGGGAACATTATATATTAAAAGCAAACAGTGTTCTGACAAAGATTCCAACCAAATCCCACTCTTTCATTAATTTATTGCGATTAAGTTAGACTCTCATCTTCATTACTAGTTTTATATACGTGAATTCTCTAAAGTGAAACCCATAGATTTTGGATCCGATGGGTGTATTATCCCAAATCATATTAACAGTAAGTCAGTCAGTAGGAGCGTTCTTAAGTATAAAATAATTAAAATATATATATAACTAAGCATATATAAAACTATCGTATTGTGGTCCGTCTCCGGGGCTATGTCCTAACATGAGTTTAGCAAGTGTTCGCCTATAAATTTGTTTATGCATGAATCTGTATGGAGTCTAAGTGTCTAACCATCACTAAACAGACACGTCTGAAGCGTAGATAATATAGAAAATTAACTTGGGAATATACAGGTTTCTAAATCAATTAAATGGCATATAGTAACTGTACGATACATTACACTACATATACTTTAGGGATAGAGAAAGGTTCATATTCCATTTTTTCCGGTATTTTGTTTTCGGGCGGATAAATGCTTTAGCGCAGAGAATATTAGTAACGAAATTAACATAACAAGGATAGGGAACTGCTGCTCGCAAGAAAAGGAGAGAAGATGTGTAATCATATATATGGTTTATTAATAGAAAACAAAAAGATGATAAAGCGTGTCCTTCTTTTGAGAGATGGAAGTACAATTATTCGGGAGACATGAATAATTTTATTACTTTCTCACAAGAAATATAGTCCCACGTCTTAATAATTTGATTTCAATCTTTTTGGAACAACATAATTTTGACCCCCACATGTAATATATGTATATACTAGTATTATGCCTCTGTTATACAGAGAATTTATTTATTTTAGTATAAAATACTAATTAAAATATAAAATAATTATTGTTTAAATAAAAAATATTATATTAAATATGATTATTTTTTTAAGAAAAGAGTGGTATTAAGAATGAAAAAGTTAGACAAAGTTAGACAAAGTTAGACAAAGTGAGATAAAGAAAAATGATCTATTTTTTTATTATCTTTGTTCCTAAAAATATATAAAAAATACTAAAATAAATTCCTTTTTTAAAAAACACGAGTCAAATCCAAAATTATCAAATAATTTCTGTTTTATAGTATAAAAGATAATACTCCTCCAAATTTTCAATTTTCAATATTCTTAATGTACATCTATAATATAAAGAATTATTTGTTTGTTTTGTTGTTGTTGGTTAATCGGTTAATTTAAAACTGCTAATGTATAAGTTTTTGACACAGTTCCAAAGCTTCGGAAATTATTTCTTTCTAAGACGTAAAAGGAATCTAAAAGAGAGGAGGATAAAGCACATTAAAAAGAAAGTCAAATAATAAAAGCGAACCCAATAAAAAGAGAGAAGCTAAGTTTATATTTTGTTTTTCTTTGCTTTTTAATCGGTAACTTATTAGTCCGCAGTTTCTCTATACGATAATTATTTGTGATTTAATTAGCGTGAAGAAATCGAAAGCGTTCGCAAGCAAATTCCGTGACTGAAATTAAAATCTTAGCATCTTTATCTGCTTGGTCCCATCAAAGCTCACTTTAACGTTTTCATTCAAAAATTTGCAACGATTTAGAAATAGGCCAATATAGAGAAAACTTTTGTTTTTATTGATAGCAAGCTCAATCATTCAGCATGCTTAGTGTTATACTGTATTCAGGCTGATGCATATATATATAAGCTATTAGTTTATGTAACCGGCATCGTTGGAACATATTGATTTATTTAGTCTATGTTTTTTATTTTTCTCCCTAACAATATAAAAAATTGTAAAAGATTTTCGGTCATTAACCTCAATCGCAATAACACCCAAGTGATCTGACCTATTTAGTTTTTCTGTGTTCTCATGGTTAGTTCATAACAATTATCATCAAATCATAAATAATACTTATTTGGTTTTGATTTGTTATCGATTTTGAATCGAGATTTTCAAGACAATCAGTAAAAAGTTAAAAAATATTAAAGTAAAAATTAATTTAGTCAACTATTATATTGACAAGATCATATTAACATATGGTTAAGAGTATGATGACACATTAACAAATAAAAAATTATTTTCAAATTGATTCGAATTAATATAGTTTATTTCTATTTGTTCGGTATATGGGCATTTTTAAAACAGATCATTGTATATAAATGATTTATTACTGCTAATCGTTTAAGATCCAGTCTAAAAACTTACCCCTTGTACATATTTCTTTAGTGGATCTGGTACTAATAGACACTACTGAGAAATGCAAGTGGTTCGTACGTACAAATGGCAATTAGTATTTTATGAAAGTTATACCTCATTGGTCCAATTATATTATGTTTTTTCTATGAGTGTCCGTCTACTCATCTTCCACTCCAAAATCTTAGTTAGTTACTTCTTGTCTGAAACCAACCTTGCCAATTTGGTCGTCTTTATATCATAGATAAGTAAGTATACACATTATAGATATGATTTTCTTTTTGATTTTTTTTGTGGAAGTGGGTTATTCACAACTACTTTGTCGACAAATATGGTAGAAAGAGATTAATCTACTATGAAAAAAAGAAGTCAAGATCATTATAATTGTCAATCTCCTTTGACGACCAAAGACTGGTGAGGGACTCTCTTGATGTCAACAAAGGTAGAGTAGTCTTTGTTCATTGGCTGTTTCCATGGCTCTCCATCCATTTGCATAAACGCATCTTTCCATTCTCCTCCTCTTATCTCTAGCCGTATCGCCGCCGCCTGCACATTAAAAAACACATTAACCCACGTTGTTTTGTCAAACGAATATATAACAGATATACTGTATCTATGTGTGTATGTAAATGTTAGAAATATAAATATTATGATATGAAAAACCAGTTGAGTATGTTTTCAGTTTAAAAGATTTTAGGATGCTTTATGAAATATTTATTATTAATAACACTTATATTATTTAGTAAATATCATTTTAAGTTGCTTCTTTCTCAATATTGTTCAATAAATAATAGTTTAATTTTTCAGCCAAAAGAAATAAAATAATAACAGTTTAATTTGATGTTTTCTCACAAACTAAAGAAAAGTAGATAATTTTGGTTTCGTTTCCGTCCCACTTCTAGACGAATCAACTGTAGACGAGATTTAAAACTTTAGTCTTAATTAAGAAAGCATTTCTGTACGAAAAGAGTAAAAAACAAAATACTGATGGAAATATTGGCCACCCCATGTTATGATGGGCTATATAGGTCGATAATTCGATATGATCTAGGTAGGTTTGATAAGGACTAGTTCAAAACAGGCTATATTATATTTCAGACCTAAAGTCTAGTCTTGGCTTGGGACTCTAGAACCAAAAAACCAAATCAATGTTTGATGGATCCGATCCAATCTCGGTTATGGGAGGATTGGAATTTACGCACGGGGCCGGTCCAGACGCTAATTTTTTCTTTTTCTTTTATATAAAAAAGTCAGTCCGGTTCTAATAGATCGGATTGGTCAACACCACAAAGAAGTACCTGTGCAATGTGTTTTGCAGAGATGAGTTCAACCATAACGAAGGAAGCATGCCATCCTTGCTTTAACCCAAAGATCTCAAGAAGCCCATCATCGGCTTGGGCCTCCACAAAGCCTCTCTGTTACGTACGATACAAGCAATTGTCAATAGTGTGAAGAATTAAGCAGAGGAATAATGAAGTGCCAGAGAGATGGGCTTGTTTTACTTTCTCAAGATAATCTTGTTTGAGATTTCCCCAAGGGTTTCTTCCACTTCCATAGCTATGTAGATTCAATGCAACAACCGCTCTTACACTGTACCAAAAACCAGCAAAACACATGTATAATTAGAAACTCAATTAAGAACTAGAGAATGTGTCTCATTTGTGTTCTTGTTTCTAGTGTGTAAGATACCTTTTAGGAACTGGCACCTTATCCCACTCGGATGAGTCTAGCTTTTTGATATGTAAAGTCATTATGTTCTTGAGACCCCTACAATCCGAAAATTACAAATTGGTTTAACTAGACCACATTTTGAGGTTGTACCACGTGTTGATTTGGTGTTTATAAAGACCTTAAACCGGGGTCGTTTATGCAATGTGTCATGAACCAACCCTGAGAGCAACCGTAGCCTGAATATATAAGCTGCAATAACAAAATGTTAGATATTTTTTCTCTTAATAATCAAACTATCAAAAGATTTGGTATCTACCTTATTGGCGATAGGGCCATTGGCAAGGTAAGGCTTTTCATTGCGCAAATGGTGAAAACCGTAAGCCACTTGAGCATCCATACCTATACTAAAGTAATTGTAGAAGACTCCTTCATAGCCATTCGTTGATGGAGGCAGCTCTCCCTCTATTTCCAAACTCTGAAATAACAAAAAGACTCACTAACCATAATCCATCACGAGCAGTTTTTTTTTCTGTATATTTGAAAATCAAACCTGGTCAATGGGACATTCTTGTGTGGTCTTTAGAGAATAAGGAGGATCTTCAATTTCACCAGAAGGCATTGTAATCAAAATATTCCAACTGCATCAATATATCAAACATCAAACAATAAGCAGAGCTCATTAACATATTTATTCATATCATGCTTTCTCGTGGTGCTAATTATACCTATCTAGACGGCTTATTGGAGCAATACTTGCCCTATGAAGTGTTCGTTTTATCGCAGACTTCCACGCAAATGGGAAAGAACCTCCCTAAAACACCAATACAACCCTAATTAGAACATAGCTTGTCATTAGTTTTAAGGATACAAATAAAGACAAATCAGATCAATAATTTTTACCCATCCAAAGCTTCTAGAAAGATCGTTTCCGGTTCCGAGTGGCATTATCGCAACCGGAGGAACAGGTAGCCGGTTTTGCAAACTGAGTTCGCCGAGACATCCTAGAACCCAACCAACGGTTCCATCTCCACCTGCAACCTGTAATGAGTGATCAATCCAAACCAGTGCCAATAAAAAAAGTTACAAACTTTTTAGATTGGATCAATCAACAAAAACAAATGAGAACAAAAAGTACCACAAGTCTCATCTTCTCACGAATCTCTTTAGCACATTCGTCTCCTTGTGCTGCTAAAGCCTCTAAGCAACCCAATCCATATCTAATAAACTCGTTAGGCTTCACTTCCGTTAGATCAAACACCTGTAAAACATATTCAAATCAAAGAATATTCAGTTTTCTTCCCTAATTTTGTGTTGATAGAATCAGAATCTGTGCTTACCTGTTCTTCGCTGATTAGATTCTGGAGGCGTTCTTTGATGAGTGGACCTTGACGACCACCGCTTTTGGGATTAACGAAGACTATCAAAGGAACTTCCGGCGTTATATAGCTGTCTAAAGGTGGCGCTACGGAGGAGGAAGCTGCGGAGGAATCGTCTTTACGGAGGATGGATTCGCGGATCGCGAGCCGGAGATATTTTGGAAGCATAACTCTTTGACGAAGCTCTGCTTTGGAGACCCTTATGCTTGCGAGATTGACCAATTGGTAGACTTTCATCGCTCCGAATGAATCCAGCGAAGAATGTCGTGGAATCATCCTCGCCGTTAATGAGTCTCCGATCAACGGCGGTGAGTCCATATTTTCTCTCTCTCTGTTTTTCTCTAAAGGAAACGTTAAAAAGGTTGAAACTTTTTAATCTTCGTGACGAATCTATCGAAGGGGTATGGAACTCGATGACGGATCAATCTTGTTTTTTTTGTGTACGTTTACACACGACGAGGCATGAGAAGATGAGCAGCGTTGAATACTTTTTTAATCAATGGAAGGATAAAATCTGAAAAAATTGAATTGAAACAGATCCGAAGAGAGAGAGAGATATGTGTTCTGTTTGTTTCTGTTATCGACCGTTGAGCTTTTTTTCAGGATAAATGAATAAATAAACTCCCTTTGCCATTCCCACCAAAAAGTTTGTTAACTGTTCGTTAGGAATCGTTTTGTTTATTTGAGCCCATTATTTTGGAAAAATATTCTGGTAATATTGGGCTTATTTTAAGGCCCATTTAGAAAGCCTGCATATTTTTAGTCTGAAATTGCAAGGAATGTCAACGGCGGATCTGCTGCAACTGTAAACTACCGAAGAAGAAAGAAGAGTAGGCTAAACTCAACTGAAACTTGAAAGTCTGAAACTGTTAAGGTAACCAAAGCTTCTCTTCTCTGCTTTTGTCTACATTAATGTTTCTCTTGCTTTAAACGAAGGTTAGGTTCTTTTTGAGTTTCAGAAACTTTGTCGTCTCTCGATCTCCTCGGAGACTTGTAACTCCGTTTGCCGTTGACTTTTTTTCTTTCTTTATTTCTGGGAATCCGATTTGTAGAAACTTGAATGCGATTCTTGTTTTGGAATTTCGAATTCTTTTTAGCTAACTATGATTATTGTATTGATCCAATCAAATTGATGTAGCTACTCTTTCTTGGGATTTGATGGTGAGTTTCAGATGTCAGGGAAAGATTTCAAAGTGGTGCTAGAGACTTTCACATTCCCTGCTGAATCAGCTCCCTTCAAGAGTTGTCATGCCTCTACCATCGTTGAGGTTAAGACCACCACAAGTCTTCTTGCTCAGTGTAGTCTTACTCTTACTTATGGATTGGCCCCGAACTCGATCAGCGGTTTTTGTATGAAAATAGGTTGTGAAAGATCACTTCGTGACTGCGTATTTCGGAGGCACGTTTGAAGGAGCACCTGATGTCAAAATATGGTTGCAGCATTTCAAGGTAGATAGACTCATAGACTCCACTCTCAATCATTTTGGAGTGTCGATATCATTATTATGCGTGACAATTAATTGGTTTTCAGGATGGTCAATGGGAATCACCGGTGATCGTCGATGAACAGCCAGGAGTTCCAATGTGGAACCCTGTCTTATTCAAGCTTCCATCTCAAGAGCTCTTATTGTTCTACAAAATCGGCCAGGAGGTTCAAAAGTATTGACAAAGATTTCACTGGCTCTCAGTTTTACAGGACAACTGATTTTCTTGTTTCGTTCCTTTGATTTCTCTTGTTTTTTTTTTGTGGAAAGCTTAGGTGGAGTGGTTGCATGAAACGTTCGTATGACAAAGGTAGAACCTGGACTGACAGAGAACAGCTTCCTCCTGGGATTCTGGGACCCATTAAAAACAAGGTGCTCGTTGCATTGCATAAACTCCGTTTAATTGAACCTTTTGTATTGCTTAGAGACTTCACTTCCTTCTTTTTTCTTGTGTAGCCTATTTTGCTGGAAGACGGGACTCTCCTTTGTGGATCATCTGTTGAAAGTTGGAATTCTTGGGGAGCGTGGATGGAGGTTTGTTTCAAACTTCCTATACCCATCTGAGTATGCTGTGTCGGTTTTATTTACGCTGAAATGTGTGGGTACAGGTGACTTCAGACGCGGGTAGGTCATGGAAAAAGCAAGGCCCAATATACATTGAAGGGAAGAGTCTCAGCGTGATCCAACCGGTCCCATACCAAACCGAAGCTGGGAAATTACGGGTGTTGCTCAGATCATTCACCGGCATTGACAGAATCTGTATCTCAGAATCTTCTGATGGCGGTGAGAACTGGAGTTTTGCAACACCAACGGTTCTTCCAAACCCAAATTCAGGTTCTTGAAATCGAAACATTTCATCATACATACAGAATAGTCTTGGCTTTAGCTATGATTTATCGATGAATATTCATCGACAGGTATTGATGGAGTCAAGCTAAGGGACGGGAGGCTAGTCCTTGCTTACAACACTGACTCAAGAGGTGTGCTCAAACTAGGAATTTCTTTAGACGACGGTGATTCTTGGACCGATATTTTAACCTTGGAGGAATCTCCCGGAATGGAGTTTTCGTATCCAGCGGTTATACAAGCCGGAGACGGGAATGTCCACGTCACTTATACATATAACAGGACGCAGATTAAGGTAAAATTAAGACAGATTTAATGTGATTATATGAGTTTGGTTTCTTTTGTTTTTTTATTCAATCACTTTGAGTGGTCTCTACGCGCAGCATGTCGTACTCAAGACTGCGACAGATATCGATTCCAAGGCCATACTGGAAACACGGTGAAGCATGAGGAGGACACGTGGACGTGGATTTTGTACGAACCAACTTTAATTAGTCCGTAGTTTGGGGTCGAAATTGTGTCTGAACTATTGATGTGGAATGTGACATTCTTACGGAATAACAAAGATGGTTTCTCTTTCTTGTCCTGTAAGTTATGGATTGATCGATTCTTGAGTTCGTAAATTTGCTCCTACTAGTTGTCTACTTGATGAATATTATTGAGAAAATATTTATTTTTCGACATCATATAAGTTAGAGATTTGCTTTACGTATATATCATTTATGGATGTGCAAGACTTGTTTAGATAATAGACTTGAGTTCGTAAATTTGCTCCTACGTACTAGTTGTCTACTTGATGAATATTATTGAGAAAATATTTATATTTCGAAATCATATAAGTTAGAGATTTGCTTTACGTATATTTCATTTATGGATGTGCAAGACTTATTTAAATAATTGTAGACTATGATCCAAAAGTAATAATGAAAGGAATTGCTTCATTGTCGGTATAGTTGAGTTGTATTAAATTTGGCTGTGACTTAACAGAAAAAGAAAAATTGGGTGTGATTGATGGAATTCATTTATTTTAAATACAATTGAAAACTAACTAAATAAGTGACAGACCATATCGATTTCCAATTTCCAAATTCGAAAAAAAATCATTAACTATCATTTATGTGTCATTTGTAGCGTTCACATTACGTATCTATTTGTGTTACCCCTAATTAATCAGTAGTACAGGACAGTGTGGTATCAAGTTTATCGTCTATCTACGTAAGAAAGAATTTTAACAAATTCAAACCAACCTAATGCTAAAATCGATTTCACATATATATATTTGAGTTTTTTTTAAAACATAAGCATACTTTTTGGAAAGAGTTTTATCTAACATTATGGAGATTCGTGATGACCAAATTTATTTAGGAAACTCGATTGTAACGTACATTTTTGTAACAATTGTTCGATCGAGAGACTAAATTGTGTAGTCATGGACCTGACGAAAATATTTTACTCGGCTAAACGTATTGACGAAAAAGTTTTCATTCGGCAGTATATATTAACGAATAGGTTTTGTTCGACCAAACGTATTGACGGGAACGAATATGAAACTCTGTTACCGAACGATGTAGTTTCTCTTCTTTAAAACTAGTTAGTAGATAGTTCAATTAGTCTTTCGCCTCTATACTTAAACCATACGAACAATTTGCATGTGAGTATCGCTGTGAACCTCAATCTTCTGTTTAATCACCTAGAAACTCTTCTAATAGAACTAGCCCAATCGGATTCTTTGCTCACTTAATTGATTTGGTACAACTTTTGTTTTTGACAGTTACTAATATGATTCTATCATTATACCGTACTATTTCATATTTTATATTTAATACTTACATGATTTATATAGAAAACCGCCTTGGCGCATATAGAATACGGAAAATACCATGGCTTGTGAATAATACGATCCCATAATTAATAGTTCAATAGGTATGTGTCTAGACAAAATAAAAAGGTATGTGTCTAGGTACACTGCAAAATATAACGGCAAACCTTTTTGTTCTTTTAATATATAACTAGTAATTGATCCGCGCCAGCGCGGAGCAAATTCCTTTTTTTTTTTTTCAATTTGATTTTAATAATTTAGTTTGTTTTTTATATGTTGATATTCTAATTAATTTTTATTAAATAGTTTGCTGTGAAATCTTTTTATATTTATTAATGGCCGTATGTTTATTTTATGAGTTATGCTTTACGATTGTATGCATAAGATTGAGCATATTATTCGGTTGGTTCGGTTTGGCTGAGATTATTCATTTTTTACACGAAAAAGAAAACTATTTTGAATTTTGTTATTAAATAATTGTAAATTATATTAAACTACAAATATGTTTATGATTACAAAGAATTATTTTCTTAATTATAATTTAAATTTTTTTATTATTTTATTGATTTAGTTTTCTGTAAATTAAAAAATATTTTATTCTGAAAATTTAATTAAATAATTTTTTATAATGAATTCTTTAATCTAGAACATAATCCGCACTTGCAAGGGGCAATTTTTTCATACATTTTATTTATGATTTAGTTGAAGGAAATTTAGTTTTGATTTGTTATTATTGATGTTATAATTAAATATTATTAAATAGGATAATGTTATAAAAAATTTTAATATAAATTTATTTATTAATGTTGGTAGTTGAATTTCATGAGTTGTGTTTTAGATAATTTTGCGTGCGTAATAGTGGATATTCAGTTAATTGTTTTGGTTCGGTTCAAGTTATTGATATGTTAGAGAAATAGAAAATTATTTTGTATTTTGTTATTTTGTTCTTTTAATATATAATAACTCTGTTTTGTTTTTATTCCTGCTAAACTGTTATTTATATATATATGTGTGGTGTGTGTAAGTTCTTTAACCAAAAAAAAAAAAACAGTGGTGTGTGCGAGTGTTCGAGATAAGTGTGTATTTTAATATTATATTATATAATGAATGTGCCGCGTTTGGATACTAGCAGAAATTCGTATATATACGTATATTTATCTTATTCACAAATAAAAATAACGACCGACGAGAAAAAAAAAAATTGGAGTATAATGTAATAATAGACAATACTTTTAGATAAATTAAATGGATGAATCCAATGTGTTACATGCCCGGCGGGAATTTCGGGAGGTGCAACTTTGATAGATGATCGAAGCAACACTATTTTGTTTTTTCACTACTGAGACATTCAATGTTATTGCACCGAAGATAAGCCCACATGTATTGATGACCAAAAGAACAAAAAATATAGTTACTCTCATCTTCTTGCTTATTTGATATATTCAATAAGTACAAACAAGTAAAATTAGATATAAGAACAATCTAAATTACCAGACATGTCCCAACTCTATAGAAAGGGAAACAAGTGTGCAAGAGCCATGATGGGACCGATTATTGCTTAAAGTATTAGATCATTTTTCGGTAAATGAATCTACATATATGCTGAATTGCTGATATCTCATTTTGTATAACTAGACATTGGTCGATAAATACACACATAAATGTCTCAAACTAAATAGAGTAAATTGTGATATAGGACTTTATTAAATTGAAAAGAAATGTGGGTAGATTTTGTGTGTGGTTGCGATGGTCCCTTGGGCACTTTATAAATTATCACCTAAGTTTTTGTTTCATGTAATGAATGTGCCTAAAGATAAGCATCAACGAAGGCCATATGATCGAAACAAATCAAATGCACATTTAGCATTTATTTATTTGCGCATTATTATATACTAGGTGAGAACCCGCGCTATGCGCGGATATATTAATCTTTTTGATTTTT
>OVBI01001281.1:0-37709 GCA_900406495.1 Sisymbrium altissimum | reverse complement strand
AGTAGATCTCTCACAGTCAAAAGCGTGTCCAATTTTGAATACACATTTATCTTTTTACTAGGGAATCGGTCAGTCGCAAAAAGGCGTCTGGGTAAAGAAACGTCCCAACTTTTTACAGCTGAAGGCCCGCCCTCTGCAGCCAAAAACAGAAATTACAGTCACCAAAATGTTACTCAACCAAAAACACCGAGTACACAGAAAGAAGAGATGAAGTTCAAAGACAACATACCTTCCATTCAACAGAAATATAAACGGAACTCTGCAAAATTAACAAGTATCCACCCCAAATTCCGTCACCGGCGAGTCGGAGATGGCGATTACTGCGTCTTCGAAGTAAATCTTTTGCTCGTGTCACTGTCAAGTTCTAGGTTTTTGAAAAGGGAAAAAGTAACGACAGGGTTAAGTCAAAACAGATAAGGAGTAAATAGAAGAGTTAATGAAACGAGAAAAAGTAAACGGTCACACACTTTTTAGTTTCGTCGGAGGGTATATTTGGGTTTTCCTGAGACAAAGTGCCTTCTATCCATAAAGTGCCTTAAATGGACACAACTGATGGCAAAGTGCCTTAAAATGAAACGCTCTCTTTTTTTATTATAATTTTATCTTTGATTCGGTAAAAGTGTAAATTAAACATATAAAGTCTTAGTTAACCTGGAATATAACATAGCCATGTCGTTTTACTTTTTTAAAAATAAATAATGTAAAAGGAAGTTTCGATCTCATGAACTGTAAAATAAGAAACTTTATACAGTACTACTAGGTCACAAAGACTTTTTTCTAAATTTTATACCAATATATACATCAATCAACTAAAAATACCAAAACGTATATTTAATCTATAATATAGAGATGTTTGTGGTGATTTGTATTAAAATGTCAAATTCAATTTTAATCAAATATAAATTTCAAAATATATCATAAAAACCAGTATTATTGAACCTCTCATTTTAAAATCTACTTTTAGATCCACTGTTATTGGAAATATTTTAAATAGTAAATTTTTAAGAGATTGTTGTAAATTTAAGATGATTTGGTGGAATTTCTTAATTAAAATATAAAAATCCAAATCACATGGTTTTATATAGGATTTTAGAGTGGTTTAATAAAAATCACAATAATTTTCATAATTCACCAAAAGTCATCCAAAACCCACGAAAAATCAAATCGTTCCAAATTCTTATAAATATCTTATTCAATAACTTATTAACCTATGAGGGACCCAGAATAAATTCTTATAAATATCTTATTCAATAACTTATTAACCTATGAGGGTGCTTATCATGATTTCTGTATACTTGTTTCGATTCTGTCATCTTTGTAGTGTTGTAAATTGCATGGTCTCTAGGGTAAGTAAGTGAGAAGTAACTCTTGGTAAGTCTTTTGTTTTGCCTCAAAGAAATCTGTTCTTTTACTTATAAATACTTTAGATACACGAAAGCTCATAGTATCAAATGACATTTCTGTATACGTGCAGCTAGATTCTAGTTTGTTTGTTGCTTTTTGCGAGTGATATGGGCTTAACACAGTTTTCGTTGATTCGAGCTTATTTCAGTACACCACAGAGAACACGGAAGAGGATGTCACAGACCAGGTGCTACTGGATCCGCTTGCTCGAGTGAGTTTGAGGCGAAGCGACTAAAAGCCTATGGACCGGTGTCAATGGGGTTGGAGGAAATACGTTTGGGTCCGTTCTTGATTACGCCTTTCCCGTTTAGCGTTAAAATCGTGTAGGACTTTAGGATTGTTCAAATCTGGAGCCCCTTGTAATAAGTTAATCCTGGTCATTCTAATATCTTAAAAATCTAATCTAACATAATCTCCTGTCTTATCAAACTATGTCTGGTTTTAGGAATGTGCTTATCAGATTTATTGATCAATCTTGAGTAGAAACTGATTATCTCTAATCCACTACAAAGATGTATACACGGTTGAGAGTTATATTGTTGGTTGGTTATTACTTGATAAGTTTGACTTGCGTTTTCATCAAATCAAGAGTCAATTTGGAAAATAATAGAATCAAGGGTAACATTAGAAAAAAAAATTAACAAATCAAGGATTTTTTCAAAATATCTTTTTAAAATATAGAAAAACTTACAAATCTACTATTTCTGCTGATCAAAAAGTAATATAAATCTTTATAAGAAAAATAATCTAAATTATATTCCCATAGTAAAATGTAAAGAATAGTGCAAATTGTCAACTACTTAATAAATGGATGATGCTGACTATAAAGAGACTAGAGAAGAAGGAAGAGTGGCCATCCAACCATCTCCATCAATGAAAGTTTTAATGTTTGTAAGAAAATCAACTTCTGTAGCAGAAAGATTCTTCTCCCACGCAACTCTTCCTTGCTTGTTTGCTCCTTCTCCAATACAGTCTACCTCCGCGAATGTAAATTTCTCCCTGATTTTATTGTTTGTAATTCAATAATTATCATTATATCTTTGTCAAATATGTAACAAATGCACATTATATTATAAATATAGTAAAAGAGAATAAGCATACGTACTCTTGGCCTTTATAACTCCAAGCATCCCATCCTTGAGGAGCAATAACATTGGACATGCTGGTTGCATAAAAGACAACTCTAGAGTAGCCTCGGTAAGCTCTTCCCAGAGATGCCAAACCATCTCCCTTAATCACACAATGTTTGAACACAAATCCACTTGAGTCTTGCTCCTTTGCTCTCCCTTGTGCGGTTATGAATCCTGGTAACATTGTTCCTTCATTTGTCACTCCTTTAACGTATATCACACATTTCTGCATCCACATATAAACACATTTCCATATGTTCATTCATTCTCATAATAAGTTAACTAGAGTTGTTCACTTCTTTTCATATGCCTAATGCCGTATTGACGACCTTGCTTTAAAAAATTTAGCCTATTTTCATTTTAGTTCGCGACCAATATATATGTATAGCTAACCTGAAGTACATTCCAAATATTAAGGCCTTTTGTTAGGCTATTGTGGGCTTAGGCTTCAACAGGATTCAACCAGGCCAAATCATTGACTTTATAAATTTAAAACGACCAGCTAGCCCATGGTGTCTAATTTAATCTATAGGGCGGTATTCATAACATCTCTACACTCAACCAGAATTTATGAGAGACATATGAGATTACCATCAGAATTTATGAGAGATATATGAGATTACCTCGTATATAGATTGGCCTCCTCCCCATATAAAATCGATGCCTCCTTCAATGTAACAGTTTTGGAAATAGTGACGGCCAACTAAGTCAGCAAGTGTGTCTTGAATACTGATAAAGCTGCAGCCATAAAACCAGGCTTTATCGGCCATTAGTATAATTGATGGAGCTACCTTCAGCTCTTTTATTGATGTTCCGTTGTTACAAGAATTCTGCGCAAACAAGATGCCAGTTTCACATTATTATACAAGAATTCCTTGATATGATATCCACACGTGTGAAAATTAATCCAAATAATCTATATAATCATAAAAGAACCATAATAATAATACATTTTAGTCTTTTTTCAATACGTTAAATGATCATGGAACAGTAAAAACAACTTCTGCAGATTAATAAAAAAAAATTTCTCTTAATTGTATTACGTACATCATATATAGTAGAATTATATTTTTGAATACAGAAAATATAGCGGAATTAAAAACTTGTAACATGAAAATGTAGACAAGTGGTACACCATTCATCAATATGAAAAAGAAAAAAAAATCACTGCTGCAAAGTTATTCATAGGCTTTAGACATATAAATCTAGTTGAAGTTAAAAAAAAAAAAGTTAAATCGTGTTCTAATTATCCTACATACTTTAAATGATATATAAATTCGTACTTTAATTCATCTATAATTATTCTATTTGACACGTTGGTTATATAATATAAGTTCGGTTTGAGAATGGTGAATTATTTTGTAAAGTAAATTTACTATGAAATATATCATTAGTTAGTGAAAGTATAAGAGATAGAGCTTAAATTAATCACTATCCTAAACAATGGATTTTGATAGCAACTATATATATATATATATATATATATATATATATAAACCCTAACCTTGAATGTAATATTGATCGCAACGAAGTACTCGGCGTTAACGATGATCGGACCAGCGGAATTGGATTGTCCTCCATCATTATATTGAATTATCACTTCTGATGGGTTGTTTCCCTGCATTATTATCTTTTGTTTGTCCCTCGGAATCACTACCTTTTCGCTGCATCAACTCACATACATATAATGTATATAGATTGGTAAAATAAACAAAGAAATTAAGGGATTGATTCTTTTTTTACTTATGTAATGCATCTTATAGATTGCATGTAGTAAAAATAAGAACGAGTGAAAGATGAGAGCTTACAAGTAGATTCCGTTTTGAAGCTGAATCTTAATCCAGTTATTGTTACCAGAGGGGATGGAGTCGATGGCTGCTTGGATAGTTCTGAAATCAGTTGCACCATTCCGACCAACCACCACTGTCTTTCCTATATCTATGTTGAAATCTTTTGGTATCTTATGTTTTAAACCATGAAGAGAGACACGTGATGAACTACCCGTCAAATACAAATATGATAGAGCCAAAAGACAAACAAGAGATTTCATTTGTAAACCAAATTTTAAATCTTTAACGATAATTTTTATATGTTTCTGTAGAGTTGATTTGAACTTCTATTTATTTGGAGATTGTTTTCTCTCATTGAAAGTACAACTGTATTCAAATTTTTAACTACTTAAAAAACATGTCCACTTTAAATGTATGTAGTATGTACATTCCCCTACCTATTTCCAGTAATGGTTAATAATCCACTAATTGATTTCTTAACGTAAAGCAAGTAAAATACCTACTAGTTGACAATTTTTCAAAAGTTTAACTCTTTTAGTTCATGCATGGCAACACGAAATTCCTTCTTTTTTTTTTTGAACAACTGCAACACCAAATTCAAATGATTATCTATACTATAATAGTTGAAAAAAATCTCTCCTCAAATATAATGACACCTCATCATTTTTTAACCAATTTAAAGTAACATATATTTCTAAATAACTATCTAATTTAAAATCATTTATTTTAAAATTAAATATTTAAAATCATTAACGCATAAAGATAAAAACATAAAATATAAATTTGATTTAAAACACAATGAATATATAAAATAATATATACACACATAATTTAATAAATATTTTCATATTTTTGGTGGTTTATTATAATTAACAAAGATAACTTAATCTTAATACAAATGAAAAAATACAAGATTATGAGACTAAAATCTAAGAAATATATACAAATTTTGAGGACAACAAATTAGAACTATAAAACACAAGATATAATCACAAAATATCAAATATAAAATAGTTGAAGAAAATATCTCCTGAAATATAATGACACCTCATCAGTTTTTAACCAATTTAAAGTAACATATATTTCCAATTAACTATCTAATTTAAAATCTTTAATTTAAAGTTAAATTTTTAAAATCATTAAATCATAAATATAAAAATATAAAATATAAATTTGATTTAAAACACAATGAATATATAAAATATTATATACACATATAATTTAAATAAATATTTTCATGTTTTTTGGTAGTTTATTACAATTAATAAAGATAACTTAATCTCAATACAAATGAAAAAATACAAGATTATGAGACTAAAATCTAAGAAATATATACAAATTTTGAGGACAACAAATTAGAACTATAAAACACAAGATATAATCACAAAATAATCAAATTTATAAATAATTATCAAAATTAGAAAGAAATAAATGACATAAAAATAAAGGAGAAGGATAATATAATAAACAAAATTAATATGTTGAAAAAAATAAATAATATGTAGAAAAAAACTTCAAATTGTAAATCGATATATATATATTTTTTTAAACTGTTATACCGTTAGGATTTGTATTAAAGAAAATAGTATAAAAAGTTTTTTTAAAAAAATTATATATATAATACATAAAAGAGATAAGTTAGATGATAAGAAAAAGATTGATACAAATAAAATTTTTAAAATAGAAATGTAAAAATAATTGATAATCAAAATAATCTGATTAATTGTAATACAAATTAAAATAAAATTCATGAGATATCGTATGTTGTATTCTATGAATTATTATAATTATTAATAAAAAAAAAGAAAAAATATTAAAAAATATAAAATAATATTGATATTCGAAAAGTATCTAAAAATATTAAATATTCACAAAATAATTGACGGTAAAAGTATCCATAAGAATAGATTTGTTAACAAAGTGCTTCACAGTTTCTCTATTGACACAAAACAGCGCTTCGCTAATCCAAAAAATTGAACACCAAACCCAAAAAATATGAACACGAAAAGTTAATTATGATCATCAAATTCATCAATTGCCAAAGACTCTTACTCAACCATGAGAATAATTGCAAACGAATCCTATCAATTTTAAATATATGTACTTAGCAAATAAACCACAAGTGCATGGCTGCACCGAAGAGTACTAAAGAATCGATCTTAATTAAGAGCATAATGCAACCTACTCACTAAGTTTGAAAGATATGAAGCTCTCCCATCTAGACAAATGATGGATTGTGTTTTTTTTGTTTTGTTGCTAAACAATAAATGAACGTTAAGAACTTAATATGCAAATGAACTAAATGAACTTCAGAATTATTTGTAAACTAAATCATGGAAGCAATTGGTAACAAACTGAGCTAATGAGAAAAATAGGGAAAAATGGACTATCAAATGTACCAGGATGTAGACAGAGAGCAATACAATCGGTTATAAGTGAATATCAGTTTATGATGCTAGAACAAACCATTAAATATGATTCATAAAATAGACTACTCACTTGTAATTTAAATGCAACTAAGATCATAAAATAAGATAAAGAGACATAATGAAAAAGATGGGAAGATAAAAGATAAATGTACTAAACCGGTCCATCAAAATATTTTGATGAGATACCCACTAATAAAAAATATAAAAATATTTTTTAGAAAAGAAAAAATATGAGAAAGAAATAAGCACAACATCTCGAATGAGAGACCAATAGAACCTATTAGTCCTACGGATTCGGTTTATTCGAGTCGGTTGTTTTTGGTTTTTGCTTACTTCCGTTTGTAAAATTTTGCACCAAATTTACCCGTACAAATTCGGTTTGGTTCGGTACTCGGTTAGATCGGTTAACAAAAGTTCTATCGAATTGAGCTAAACTTTTTTTTCAGTTAAACGTTGGTTAAATTTCAGTTATATTTTGGTTAAACTTGGTTAATTCGGTTAACTCGGTTAATTTGTTTGAAATTATAAATATGATTTTGGTTAGTTTGGTATAAATCGGTTTAATTTAATTTCTTTTTTTTAGAAAAAACAAACTAACCAAACTAACCGAATACTGAACAGAAACCAAACTGAACCGAAGGAATAACCAAATTGATTTTTTAACTCTACTGATCGGTTTTCAACCTTGAACCGAAGTTGAACTAAAAACCAAAAACCGCATGACTATAACCTATATCTAAACATTACTTTTTAAATGGTTTGACCATTTAAAGAAAAGCAAATTTAAAAAATATATATATATAAAATACTAATATAAACAAAAGTTGAGAATCTCATTTAAAAACTGTTAGCTTTAAAGATGGTCTGATATACTCAAGGGGTTTACAACATACATAAAGAATTATAAAGATGAAAGTGAATCAAATATCTAAAAATTGTATTAGAATTTTAGGTTAAAATCCTAGGAAGATNTTTAAAAAAAAAAAAAAAAAAAAGTGAGGGATCAGCACAAGACAAAGCAATTAAAAATTAAAATCGGATTTTTAAAATAGATTTAGAAAATGTGCATTATAAGTTTTTTGTCAAAATTTCTTAATTTAAAAAAACTGATAAAATAATATATACTACTATTTTATTACAAGATTTTTTATATATTTTTTCAAAAAACTCAACTTTAGAAAAAAATTATAAAAAAACCTTATAATAAAATAGTATTATACATTTTATTTTATCATTTTTTTAAGTTGAAAAATTCTAATAAAAAACCCCAAATGCAAATGTCTTATGACGGTTACAATATCAGTTGGGGCTGCCTTCCTAATTCAAATTTTATGAGTATCAGAACTCTACCTTTATCGTCTCAACGTTCTTCAAAGATTGTCTAGTTGATAAATTGCTTCTGTTTTTACATTCTCCTTTTTAGTGCATTTTAGCTGCGTCAGCAGTTTATTCTTACTTATTCCCTTTCCTGTGTTCATTTTTTGGTCCCAATGCCTTCTATCGCCTTATTGAAAATTCCTTCGAACCTTTGCATGCCGGTGCCAAAAACCAGTGCTTGGCTCGAGTTACAACTCCATCTACTGATGGCACCAACTTGCTCGTTGATGCTAATACACTTTTTCTTCTTTTCTCTTCATTGTGTGGCTGCCAAGATGGGTCTCTTCTGACTACTTATCACTCTTTAGCCATCATGTATTTTCAATCTTCTCTCGTACCTACAAATTGAAAACAATCTACTTGACTTAAACATGATTTTTTGTAAACAAATATTCTTTCTGAGGGTCCCACACTGGACAGTGTGGACTGTCGTCCTTCCCTGCTTGAGCTTCTCTCATCTATTCTGACTCTCTCCTTCATATAGTGAGATATATTCCCGGGTTGAATTTTCTTTAACTTCATCTCCATCTACGTCAAATTATTGATCCCCTTTTGAGTATGATAAAGTTCATGAAGGAATCTATCTCGTTTGGTGTATGGTTCGAAATCCAACTTTGGTAAGAATGGAATAGGTGGGCGTTCGGGAATTTAGGATGGGATTTTTCTGGAACCGAATGGGATCAGGAATTTTAAAAATAAAAAATTGTCCTATTTAAAATTTGGGACGGGATTGCGATAGAATGGGACTGGAGTAAGACGGGAATGAGATTTCCCTTTTTTTAAAAAAAAAGTTATTTCAAAATTTGAAAATAATTTTAAAACAATATGTATTTAATATATTTTCAGTTTATTATCATAAATATCGAATTATAAGATAAAAAAATATTGGATAACATTTTATACTTGTAAAAAACTTGAAAATAATTGTTAAATTAGGATAAGATAGACATATAAAATAAGTAATCTACATTTAAATATCTCAATTCACAATAAATCTAATAATATATTTATATAGCTATTTATGGTTCTATAAAATATGAAAATATGTATAATATATAGTCAATTTCGAGAATTTTGAAAATTTCAAGATTCTCAATCCCGTTCTATTCCATACCGTTTCCAATCAGGAATTATATATTTGTTCCATATGGAAATGCATGAAATATATGGGATGAAAATTCAAGAACGGATACGGGACGAAACGGAATAGATCAGAATGGGATAGGAATTGCGGCCACCCCTACTTTGTAGGGATGTAAGCCCAATCTAAAAGGGGTGAGCAAAGGAGACCTGAAATATTTTTAAAAAATTTCTTTTATAAATAGGATCTATTTTTGAAATTGTTTTTCTAGAAGCCCAAAATGTTTCTTTTTTATTGTTTCTAATTTAAAAAGGAGGCCCAAAAATGTTTTAGGTAAAGAATTTTGTTTAAAATACCCAAATTTTTGTCAAAAATATTTTTTGGCCCTAGAGCCTCCAAAATCTTTGGGCCGGAAAAAGTTTTTGTTAAGAAAGTTTATGCTGAGAGTTTTTGGCTTCATCTCGTTAAGGTTGTCTAAAATACTCTTCTTGATAGAGCAAATCATTCTCAGGTAAGTCAGGGTTTTTTCTCACCCTAGTCAATAGCTTGGATTCTTTGGTGTCTCTCCTTGCGACCACCAGCGCAAATTGGTGTAAATAGTATATCTCTTGTAATCAAGGGCATACCATATTTTACAAGGCATTCAAGACCGATGTATGACTTTTTCAGATTGCAATAGTGTTACTTTTCAAACCTATATATTGCCTTCCTAAAGGAAGGGGATGAGGACGCCTTAGCCGTTGAGTAGAAAATTTAGGGTACTAAATTCCAAGAAGTGGGACTTGAGTTTTCTTTTTAAACGGAGAGCTAAAGATTATTACTCGTTTTTCTTAAAATTCAGGAATCCTTCTATTATTTTCCTGGAAAAAGATATAACTCACCCTCCCAAAAATTGAAATTATTAGCTATGGAAGTCACAGTAGTATTACACATGTTCACCTTCAAATCTTGGTTTTTAGTTCATGTGTGTTGCGGTTTGCCTTCTTCTATAAGAAGATGGACCATAGATTTGACGACTTCGTTGTGGACTATACCTGATTTCTGCACAAGAGAAAAACAAACAAACAAACAAACGTGAAGAGAGATTAGGCATGATCTACTTACTTAACCGAGTGGGACCTAACAAAGGATTGAACAAATAACCTCGGGTTTTCGGATGAGATCTTTGAGGATGGAATGGAGAGTTAACCGAAGCTCTTTGAACAACACTGCAGTTTGTGCTGGTGCTGCTATCTTCAACCACCCATCAATGGTGACTGATCCACTCTGTATTGAAAGAACAGGTTTTATACGTAAAGAGCACATCGATTATGTATCCAACACGCATCTTGTCAAATCGTTTTCTAGAAGATATGTTAGTAAGAACTCTTACAAGACCCAAAGAGTCTTAGGAACTAGTGTAGGACTTTAGGACCCGAGATCCGTGTGTCATCAATGCCCCATTTGCGATTCAGTATTTGACAAATAAATCAGTATACAATTCCATTTTCTCAATTGCAAGAAAAGAGTACCTGATGATGAACATTGATTGAGCCGCCAAAAAGTAGAATGGAGAAAGGAGAAACAATGGTTGTATCACGCAGATATACTTTGTGCGTTTCAACCTACAAGAAATAATAATTACCCCCATGATTAGATGGTTACAATTTTACACCAGAATCTGCCTAGTAACATCTTGAAATAATAAGTTCGTCACATATCATCAAATGATATAACACGAAGCTAAGTATGAATTTTAAGGCACATAAATCAAAGGGATAAAAGTAAAATCAAAGGCGTCAGGTTACCTTCTCAAGAAATACAAGGAAAGGGTATTGAAATGCTTTGAAGTTGCTATTTATAGAGGACGGATGGATATGGACTTCCCTTCTTCCATCGTACCACGCTGAATAACTCTTTGTCTGGTTTCCTTGCTTTGTCAAACTGTTAACCGCTGCCTCTGTTATTCCATTATCACTGGCTGCAATATTTGGATATAGCCCTGCGCAGAGTATAGCCTGTACATATTGACAGTTGAATTCAGATACCCACCATATAGATAATGGCATAAAAACTCCTTTACAATTGTAGTAGATATTCTTAGCAACCAAAAGTAATTTACCTTTATAACTTCAGGTTGTTGTGAATACATATTGAAAGGTTGAGTTTGGTCAGAAAACCAGACATCAAGATTCTCCTTTCTCCTCCCTGCAAACTATGATAAGAAACGAAGTGATTCTTGATCAGATTTCATTAGATAAAATCTTCGGCCTTCTTTCTGCCAAGTTTACAAAGATGATGGACCTAATTGAGCTGTAACATAAACTTGAGAACAATCATTTCTGCGTCTCGTGCATGATGATGGATCTTCCATGCAAGATCAGACACGTGTGTGCTTTATGTATATGCAACAAATGTTTTTAAGTGGTGTAGATAAGTTACCTCTCCAGTTTTAGGAAGATTGATGAGCCCGATGTCTGCAAGTAATGTGCCATATTGTACTCTCATGTCTCTGATATTTGCGAGAAAATAACAAATCAGATTTGACGGATGAAAACCGAAATAGTGTAAGCATTCGTTCAGTCTATAAGGATTTACAGGGACTCGTGAATATATGAAATGTTACTACTAAAGATTTAGGTATAACCGTTCAAACAAATGACCATTACTTTCCGTCCTTAAGATACTAACACAGTTTTCACAAACTTATTTATCCTTAGTCAAGCTTGCACGGCAGCAGAAACCAATTTAAATCATGTCTAGATAGATATTATTGTTTATCCTCCATAAAGTGAGTTAGGCGACCTCAAAACTGAAGGTTATCTCTCCAAACGAGGATATAAATGAGAATAAGCATAGCAAGGGAGTAACAATAAATATTCAAATGTCATCATTTCTATAACTTTACGCCCACGGAGATCTTTTATAGACAAGTTATAGCATCCAAGGACGATGTACCTTATCATCCGCATCACTGAGCTGCTCAAGAACTTTGATTCACAGAATCTGTGTGCAGCACTCATTCCTCGCTGAAAATATCACAAACACATAGAAGATGTCATTATGCAGATAATTGCTGTGCTATAATGGATGGAACATCAACTCAGTATATATATTGATCCCAACCCATCCACGTTTGATTCAGGCTGTTCAATGAACAGCTCAAGACCATGGATAAGTAACCCATGTTCAAGCCAAATTACTTAGTCAAAAATGTAATGTGTGTAGATCCTGGATATAAAAGCGTGAGGTTCAAACCCATGGTTCAAGGGTTGTCTTGGAAGAAAATTAACCGCTTCCTCCAGAACACAGACAGATTTTTTCTTCCATAAAAGATCCATTATATCTCTATAACGAACTAGTTTTTAAGAACCATAAAAAGATTCTCTCTCTCTCTCCAAGATGTCATTTAATTACTCTATGCGTGACTGTCTGTTACATGATTTTTTTTCTTTCTAATACTCGTTCTTACTTCTTAGAACATTTTCCTGACTAAGAATCTAGTAATTTTGTACTTAAAATACAATTTGGTTATGGCATATACAAAATAAAAGTTATTTCATATAGATAGACAGACATCTACCAAAGTCAAGATACATCCATCGATAGTGAATCAAATACTGATTCTGTCACATATCAGTGAATCTAATTTCAAATATCACTTTCTCACATACCTCATGCAGTATCTTCACCCATTTGTCGTATGCAACCATCATAAGCAGATGATCAGATTGTTTGTCATTGTTGTTTAAATCACTTGATTTCTCCCGATTATCAGAAAAAAGAGCGAGTTTCACCCTGTCAACATTTTGTTTCTAAGAAAAAACCACCGCACATTGATTTAGTTGACAACCTCCTCCTGAAAATCAACCAAGTTCTGAGAATATATTAATGTACCTCATCTTTGGGATATACAAACGGCGATTTGTAGCTCAAGAAAGCAGCAATCGAGAGAATAGGTGATAAGCAACCAAATATTCCACCATATAGCAGCATCTGCAAATTTCAAACATGTCGTCATGATAGTGGAATTATATGATGAACTCTCTGGTTACCTACATCAATGATCAAGATATTGAAACCTAGGCAGCAATTTTCTTAATAATGTTAAAGTGGACACATTATGAGATGAGGCTAGATGTTGTGACGGGAGAATATATATATGTGAGAAGGCAGTGACCAAGGAAGTGCAACAGTAATGTTAATGAAGTAAACCTTTCCAATCAACACATCAACAGGAAGTTTTGCTAAATGATGCCCAAGTGGCGTCAACTCTTCGTCCCCTTCAACAGCACCAACCTGAAGAAGACATGGTTCATAGAAGACTCAAAACAAAATCAAAATGACTTTGGTCTAAGGCTACAGCGGAAATAAGATTAATCAGTCCCACAGCAGGACAACCTCATACACATCAGTTATATAAGTGACTGGTCTCATAACTTTTGGATGTATCAAATATGACTAATAGCAGGAACTAATTATTCTTTAGAAAAAATACTTCTAGACATGGTACCTCGTGTAACAATGAAATTGCAGAGGTTATGGCACCTTCACTCGGAGGTTCCAAAGCCTAAAAGACGGTGAGTGCAAAGACGAATTAGATGGCTGATAATGTTATATCTTTTTGTCAATAAATATCGTATAACTTGCCTTGGACAGAAAAGGCTTAATGTGACCCAATCCAAGCAATTTGATTTGTAGACATAATTCTACTAACGGCATCCGCAGCATCTCAGGAACCTTGTCACCAAGATGGAACTGATGATTAGTTTAGGGCCTAAAATCAAGTGAACTAGAGACCAGGAAAGGACCAAAAAGAAAAACACCTGATAGGGACGCATTAGTTTTTCAAACCTATGGCGTGTGTACAATGAAAAGCAAATTCCAGGTTTAACTCGTCCAGCTCTTCCTGTTCTTTGTCTTGCATTTGCTTGAGATATCCAATCTTCCACCATGCTTGACAGTTTCTAGAAAAGGTTAAGCACCAAATAGGAATCTCAGAGACAAAAATACAATGGTCATGAGGCACAAGGGAGAAATACACAAAAATGTCATCAAACGGCACTTATATATATAAGGACCTTTTGTTTTAATATGGAGAACTGAAAAGTAATTTTCAGATACAGGTACCAAAATAGCGGTAATAAATCTTAAAACCGGTTTAACAAGGAAAAGGTTATATGCGAATATCACGATACAATGTGCATAATGTTACTATTCATTTTCAGAAAAAGTTCGAGTTTAGTGGGGAAAAGGAAATCAACAGTAAAAATAAGATGCTGGTCTACAAGCATCATAGTAATTGGAAAATAAAACTGATTCACTAGCACTGGGAATACCTTCTGTGGATTATAGCGATTTTCCTTGTGTTTGCCACTGTCAATCACATACACGACATCATCAATTGTTATACTGGTCTCTGCTATATTTGTAGCTACGATAACCTGAACATAAGAGATGATGCAGAAGATGAATCAGATTGGCTTTGCAAAGTCCAAGAAACCTAAACTTATAATTTACGGAAAACATCCTCCTCAAATAGGGAGCACATGCAATTGTTCAAAGGGAGTCAGCACTTGGATTTGCAGCTAATTTTCAAGAAGACGCTAAACCCTTTCTACTATATCTTCTCGAATTTTATTTAAAAAATTGTATAAAGTCTTAAATGAATTAAATTGTTCTCCCTATATTATTGTTAACTTTGCGATATATAATTCACAAAGTAATCCAAAAGAAAACTTGCAATAAAACCAAAAGAAATGTAAGCCTTTTGTCAATCTGAAGGTAGTACGTAATAAGCTTGCCCATGGAACATATTTACTTTCTAAACCACGATTGAGGTTATTTAGTGTGCACATCACTCAAGTTCATTTACTAAAGGGAATCAAAGGAAATAAGTAGTTGCTTGAGATACGACTGAAACCCTTATAACTGGAAAATAATGCATATTGACACACTTAAGATTGTATTCCAGCAGACAAAATGCAAAAGCAAGGCCGTCAATGATACAGACATCAAATTCGCTCATCTGGAACAAATGATTTAAAAGTGACCACCTCCCGGAACTAGGCATCTAAACCATGCATAGCAAGTGCGACAAAGTATATAGATGTTACAGGAAATTACCTTTCGTATGTCTTCAGGAGGGCGCAGAAACACCTTTTTCTGTTCTGTAGATGCAATAGAAGAATGTAGAGGAAGAAGCCAATCTCCAGAAGGTCCACGAAAACGATATGAAGCAGCTAACCTATCGATTAACATGTGAATTTCTGACACGCCCTGTTATTAACCAAACAAATGTCAAGCTGAAGCGATAGACAAAATGAATAATTCTCGATTAACACGAAAGAAAATCATATCAGCTTACAGGCAAAAATACGAGGATGGCTCCTTCCTTGCAAGTGTCATCAATGTGGCATATCAACTCTTCAAGAAGCTCGTAGTCAATAGCATCCTCATTTAACCTTTTCTGCACAGCATTCACATGCCATTGAGGCTCAGGAAAACCAGAAGATCAAGAGGAACAAAAGGCTAAACTGGAAATGTAGCGTACCAAATTTTGTTGTGTTTGATCACTGTATGAGTTGTAATTACTGGAAACGTAAAACGGGTTAAGACAGTCCTCTGAAAGCAAATAATCGTCACCCCAGCCAGCCAATACAAGATTCTTCTGTCCCCTACGGTCGTTTACAGAGCCAAGCTGAAGACAACGAAACCTATATTAATTACACAATCTCCAAACTTTCACTTTCACTAATACAAGCAAAATGGAAGCACCATATAAACACTAGAATCCAAATCAGAATCATACAACACACATCTAATCAAAGGTCATTCACATATTAAGCCCCACAAAAATGTAAAGACCATTCCATATGAGGCCCCACAAAACGGTCAAGGCAATTCCATAACCTTTGTAATGGTCGAATATTTTGGTTGTGCAAATAGTTAATGATATCGGTACGGATGAAACATTCCTCGAGTAGATAATATCCATTACAAAATCAGAAGAAAACTCATAAATCAAGCGGCTGCAACGATCTATTTCTTGCACTTGGTGCGGACTCCATAAAAGGAGAATGGACGAGATGACGGGAAAACATGGGAGTTCCGGGCAAAAGTGAAAGGGGATCACAGAAATATAACAGTTGATATGGTTGTTACGAATAATCTAGATACCTTGTCTTTAATGGATGAATCAGATCTTAGTGCAGCAGGAGAATCTGGAGCTAGAAGGTATCTAGTGCTCTCATAAATCTCCTCCAGGAAGTGAGTAGTAACCGGGTGTGTTCGTCCTTGAGCAGTAATCACAGGACAATGAGCAAAATATCTTGAGAACAAATTTGCGTCAACAGTAGCGGACCTGAACCGCATCAGAAGCATAAATTAATATGATGTTTACTACTACTTAATATATGGCTTGAAAAATAAAAGCAACAACACGTACATAAGAATAACTTTCAGTCTATGTGATGTATTATCGCATGATTGCTTCTCAATCAGGCTCTTCAAAATAATGAGAAGAAAATCACCCTGAAATGAAAATGAGAAAGAATGATAGGCAAACTTCTGTCAGATTGTTCAACACTTGCAAAATGGACGCATCAAAATTTGAGATACAGATTCTAGCATTCTTGATGGAAAGAGGAGATTGGATACAAATAATGCTTGTCCGCACAAAATAAGCATGGAAGCGAGACATATATATATCCTTTATTCTAAAATTGTGTCAAAAGAAGCCAGAATAGAGAAAAGAAAATATAGTGGACAGTCACTTTACATGAATATTCTAAAAGTGATACTAAATTTCTAGTTTTCTTTCCTAGCAGGTTCTTGTGCTCTACGGATTGATTAAATGATATTATATGGATTCTCAACTAGAAACCTTAACTAGGTGTCTAGTTTTCTTAACGTGATCCAATTTGTGGCTGAGTTAATCAATACTCACCAAAAGAGACCGCTCATGTACTTCATCAACTATAATATGTGTAACATCGTTCAAGGTTTTATCCCCCTGCAAAGTGAACACAAACAAGCAAACAGAAAAAACAATAAGAGAGATTGATCCTAAAGTATTTCCACAAATATTTAGTTCATACTTAACAGAGACTCTGTTTGTTCATAAAAATGTTATCATTTCTCAGTAGCTTAAAACTCTTTAACCCATGGAATTATTTAGTTGCACAAGAGCTTAATAAAAATAGGGGACGTACAGCGAGTTTCCTCAGTAGAATACCAGTAGTACAAAACAGCAGCCTTGTCTTGTCACTCCTGAAAAAGGCACAAATATGCCAAGAAAAATTTTGCTTAATCCGCAACTCCAAGGAACATTATGAAAGGTAAACAACCAAGGCCATCATCATATTATAGTGCCAGAAATGAATATCTTACAAACAGCAGATGATGGTAACCAATGCAACTTGACACTAGTGAAGCCAAAACAAGAGCAAAATAAACAGGCGAGATTATGCGGAAGTACATAATGAAGTAACATACATACACAAATAGTTCAGCCTTTGGAAGTATAATGCTCTTTTTCAAATACTTCTTTTTCGCTGCTCTACTTTGAGAAACAAGCCACTTTTTTTACAAAGCATACAATTATAACCTGAAATTTCATGCTACAGATTGAATATTTGAATGGCAAGATCAATCCTGATCGTTAATATTGGGTTCTTGAGAACAGTGAATGAAGCGAGGGTACAAAACACAATAAAATCTAATCAGCTCTTAGGACCACAGAAAACAAATAAAAAATCGTAAAATAAGGAGGCAGACCTTGCACTTTCAAGACGAACTTGATAACCAACCAAGGAGTCATCTGAGCCTGGAGAGGATTCACAACGCTCATCAGCAACTCTTTGAGCAACAGAGATAGCCTAAACCATATTACCCAGTTACTAACATTTAACAAAAGGTAGAAAGAAATCTGCACCCTAGGCTAACTGACATCATTAAGCGTTCCAGAGATAAAAGGATCAATAACAATAAAGAGATCGTAATTTATGCCAGTATTAACCAAACAAGAAATCCCTAAAAGCATGAGATCTTAAGACAAAATACTTACTGCTATTCTCCGAGGTTGTGTACATATGATATTACAGTGTCCACCACGCCCTGAATCGATCATATCATTCAATATAAATTGAGGAACCTGGAACAAAATAGCAGTTAGAAATGACTCAATTGCAAGCTGGAAGATAAATTCGGCAAAAAGAGCAAACAACGAATAGACACCAAGTAACAGGGAGCAACTGGAGAGCCCAAACCTGTGTAGTCTTTCCAGAGCCTGTTTCTCCGCATACTACTAAGACATCCCTTTCTTTCAGATGCTGCAGTATGTCATCCTTCACCTCAGATATAGGAAGAGCAGTTCGAGTTTTCAACATATCCTGCGAAAGTATAGTAGAATTACTGGGAGAGCTGCAGTAACAAAGATTTAACCATGCTGAAAACATAGTTCTGCATATCTTACTGGAATAAGCTAATCACTCTAGGAAGCTTGATACATATGATAAGGAAAAACATTAGCTACGTGAACTACATTCTTAACCATCTCTAAAGACGAAACTTATGTTCAAACATAAACAAGAATGCTCTACCTTGTACTTCCGCGTTTTCTTCTTGTTTTCTTGTTTTTGTTGAAGAGATAAACATATAGCTTCTATGGAAGAGTCTCCTGTAATACAGAAAATAGATGATTGATTATAGTTCATACCAATGATTTTGGCCGTCAAGTCCAGATTTATATTTGTTTAAGCAGCTAAGTGACCACAGATACAATCTATGACAAACATACTTTTAGCTCTGTGGTTAGATTTGACAACACCCAAGTCATCTTTTTCTTCGACATAAGTGTCTACCATTGGAGTGGCATCGGCGATGCCACTCGACGAAGCATTCAAACTGAAATTGTCCGCCTCAAGCAACCTATCAACAAAATTAGCTCTTCGATCTTCTTCCGTGCTTTGTACGGTAGACAACAATTCCTCTGTGAAAATTCAAGGCAACTGTATTAGAGCGATTAAAATATTGCAAAACGAGAACATATGTGTGGTACTTTAGAATGGTAATATTAGTGAAATGCAAAACATTTAGCAAGAGATAAAGTCGTATTTCCTCCAATTAACTTCATATGCGGTAATAGTTCACTCAATACTGATGCTCAAGTACTGAAACTCTCATGCAAAATATAGTTGTTGTAGAGTTACCATAGAACACGCCAATGTAAACATAGACAGAAAGGTGATAGTAAACTAGGTTAATCAGTCTAAAATTATGTGGCAGAAATTGGAGATGTCACTGCAAAATACTTCGTTTTAAAACCAAATACCAGGTACTGAGACAATATTCATAAAATCACCTTGTTTCCAGCTCAAAACTAGAGAGGCATAAGGCTCGGTGATTGCAAAGTAAACAGGCAAATCAGAGAAGAGCTTATGGAGAGCAAATGCCGCAACTCTGTTTTGTGCATCCTGTCACCACAAAACAAGTCCACAATAAATTACCATACTGATTACATGGTCTGCATACTATTCAGGTACGGATGATTGTTCCAATAAAGAGCTTACAACTTTGGTAAGTTTCATAATCAGAAGTTTCCAAAACTTTGAGCAACATTGTTAAACACATGTACACTATAGACTTTTCTTTCTAGCAGTCCTATTCTATTCTCCTCAGAACCTGGAAAACCAAGGAATTAAACTGGAATTTTCTTCTGAGAAGTAATACCCTAACTACATTTAGTCACAAGGCCCTAACCATATACTTTAGCATCTAATTAAGAGAATCTCAAATGTTAAAACACGGATCAAACGAGTACCTCGATAGATTCAAAAACGTCATCTTGATGAGGAAGTTGAAGAGTTACCAGACCCCCGGCTTGTCTGCTTTTACCCCGTCCACTGGCTTTACGCAAAATGCTTACAGTATATGAGATTTTCCTTCCTTCAGCGGTTACTTTGTTGAACTTTGGTGCTTCCCACCCCGACCTTTGACACAATTGATGGAGAAATGCCTTTGGGACCTTTTGCGCCTCACCCTGTAAAAGTTTACATGTTGAAAAGAGAGTCGAACAAAAGAAGTTGCACATATAATAAAGGGAGCAGCGCGGGGGGGGAAAAAAAAACCAAGCTTACACGATGTATACAGAGAAGCAAATTTCATATCTAGTTCGCAAAGTTAGAACTCAGCTCAAAGGATCATAATGTCAGCTTATGTGACGAAATGAAAACTTAAGAAGCAGGCATAAACATATTACAGTAAAGGCATAAAACACCTTATAAATGTAGTTGTATATTGAAAGCTAAAATGTATTTATTCTACAATTTGTTTGATGAAAAGTTACCTTCTTCCAGATGCCCTCTAATTTCCCGAGATTTTCCTCACTGCGTAGTTGTCTCATCTTTTCGTTCTTCTGCAATTCCAGGAGTTCATGGGGCGAAGCTTCATTATGCGGGACATCTACTGAAAACATATCATCAAGCGCCAAGTACTCTGAATTATCATCCGATGCAACTAATTCTTGTCCGGGGGAAGATGAGGGAAGAGCTTTAGGTTGATTTTCCTTTGATGCACAGCTCTCAACAAGATTTGCATCCAAGGCCGAGTCATCTAACGGCTGAATAGAGAAATCATCAGCATTTACTGCCTCATGAACAGTATCGGGCATGGGAGACGTAAATTCTTCTTCTGTAGCATCTTCAAAAGCATGTTCACGCTGAAATTCAGATTCCAACGTTGCTTCAGATAGTCCTGCAAACAGAACACATATAACTCATGAGATGCTGCACCGATTTAAATGATTTGACAGATTGATAACCAAAAGATTTAACTTAACCAAGATCAGATATCTCTTGCTTGAGCTTGCGAATTGCTAAGCCTGCTTGCTCCTGTCCTTTTTTATCACGCTTCTCCTTTGCTTTTATAGCGTCTGATCTTGCCGAGTAATATTCTTTGGCAATCACATCGAAAGGCCTTGGACCAGATGCCTAGTTGTGAAACAAGATATTGTGAGAACGACAGAAAATTAAGAAAGTTTAACATGATAACATATAAAGAAAGTTTTAGCAGAGCCACAAAATAGCGCCATAAGCTTCTGCCATGACAGATTATTTAATAAGCTTAACCCATGTAATAATACCCTTTTCAGAAAAACAACAGTCCATGATCCAAATTCAAGAACTTCCAGATATTCATAGTTTTGTAAAGGTGAAATCTTCTATCACATCAAAAGCACGAGGAAATACTAATTTATCCATGAAAGAAAACATTAAAATTATTCCACACCAATGACGGAGATGGTCTCACTAAGTAGTCAACTAAATTCCAATCAATGACAAAAAAAAAAAAGAAGCCTCGAAAAGAATTGAATTACCTCCCTGCTGGAGCCAACACCATCTATCTCATCTTCCCAAGAATCCAATTCCTCCTAAAATAATATTGAAGCCAATGAGCAAATTCATCTGTATAAACTGAATCAAATATTGTTCTGTCGCTAAAACTATCACTTCTTCTGCTTTTGTAAAACCGTTGAACCATTCTAATGTATATACCTCTTCCTGTCTTCTCATATACTGACGAATCCACTCAGCTTGAGACGATTGACCAGAACTAAGACTATCTTCATCCTGCTTCCCTTTCACTTTAACCAAAAATTCAGGTTCCTCCTCCTTAACCTGGACTGAAGAGTCAGAAGACTCATACCAATCTTCCCTTGATGTCAATAACACACCAACAGAACCACCTGCAACACCAACGGGAAAGGCACAAGCATCAACACACCACAAAATAGAAGAAATTCCTCGAGAATATTCACAACAAACCTGTAGTAGGAAAACGAGAAGCTCCAGTAGAAAACTTCACTGGCAACTCATGACTCGGCAAGTTCAAGCAAAGCCAATCAAGTGCAGTCTCAAACGTCGCTCCATCCTTAAACATACACATTGCGTTTAGTTAAATGAAACCAAAACTAAAATCCTAAATTCCAATAAATGCGAAGATGAGTGAGAGCGTTATTACTCTAAGGGAAGAGAGAGCGAGTTCAATCTGATCATCTACGAATCCTTCGCAAGAGAGTTTCTCGTAGACAGTGTTGAGTTTCTTTGCCTTTTGAGTTTTGGAAAGTGCACTGTGGATTGGTGCTGGAGCAGGAGGATTAGTGCGGCCGGAGTTGAGTAAGAGGCGTCGTAAACGGTCTTCGTTCTCCGCGGAAATTTGAAGCTTAGGACCTGAAGAAGGTTTCTGGTGGTTTGATTTCGACGATGATGAAGAAGTAGCTTTGTTGCTTTGCTTCTGAGGTTTCTTCTTCGGAGGCATTTTCTTTGTCTCCGATCAACGACGGAACTGAGACTCAGAGAGACGGAGAAGAATATTGAAATTTGGGTCTTGTTGTTGCGTAGCGAAACACAACACGGAGGGAACATAATTATTGGGCCTAGTGAACTTTCTTCTTGAAGCCCAAGTATTGTCCACTGGGCCCAATAATTATAAATAAAAAAATTTGCATTTTTATTTAATGACAAATCATCATTGTCATTAGCTTTGTTAGCTTTCATCAGGGCGTTCCGATAAACGGTTCGATTCGATTCATTTAGTTTTTGGATATTTCGGATATAGAGATTTTAGAACTATTCGGTTTTTCATAAAATTCGGTTTGGTTTTGGTTCAGTTCTTTCGATTTTCGATTCGATTCTGATAATTTATTTAAAAACCGACTTATATCCTCCGAAAACTGTTCGGATCCGGTTTGGTTTCGGTTTGCTTCCAGACTTTTTGATATTTTTGGGTAATTCGGATAAAAATATTGGATAATTCATGTAAAATATCGGATAATTTGAGTAATTTCGGATAACTTTGGATATTTTTAGATATTTTGGATAAAAAATTTCGGGTAATTTTGGATATTTTGGTTTTCTTTTTATAATATTCGGTTAATTTTTACAAAATATAACCAATATTTTTAGATACATAAATTATATTTCCGGTATTCGAATATCCATTTGGTTTTTGGTTCGGTTTCGATTCGGTTCGAATTTCCGAAGATTTTAAATTTAATATCCAATGGATATTTCACAAAAATTCGGTTCAGTTTCGGTTTCAGGGTTTAAATGGACAGGACTAGTTAGCTTCTTTAAAGAAGCGAACGATAATATGATGATTTGTGAAGAATGCAAATTTTTTTTTTTCAAGTCACACTAAAAGTAAAGTGTGTTTGACCCTGTTGTGCATCTCTTCTCGTCCAATATGATTTCTAGGACAGACGTCGCATTCATGTCTCAGACAGTTTATTGAACTTGTCAGGATTTTGATAACCCATTTCATATATAGAGAGATTCTGTAGATAAAGACCCAGATTGAAAGCTAACAACAACATTACTATTAGAGTTATAGCCAAAATCGGATCTTAAATTACACCTCTCTCTTCTCTTGCCTTGAAAATAAAATTCACACTTTCTTTCCTTGCTCTCGAGTCTCGAATGTCACACACTCCCTTTCACCGTCTTGCACCAAAGGCGGCGGATTTGAGCTTCTCCAGTTCAGAGAGTAGCGAGGAGTTGCCTTCGCAAGCCTCCTTCAGCACCTCCATTCTTCTCTCCCCCTCACTCGTCTGCTGCGTTGCTAATTCATCCCCTTCCATCGCATTTGCACACCTTTTACTATACCCCAGGAGCTCCACCATCATCCCCTGAAACCATTGCATTCACATTTCAGCAATCATCCCTTTTACTCCTCAAGATTGAAAAACGGAATACAGTTGAGAAATTCCAATTTACCTGGCGATGCTGCTTTCTTGATAAATCTCTCACAAGAGACTTTACAATCTTATTCCGCAGGGATACTTCTTTATCCTTGGCTCCATTGCGGAACACTAAAGATGAAAAGTGATGCAGAACAAGTGTAAAGGCTACTGATCCTCTCGTCGCAGCTCTGTCCAGAGCTCCACAAGTCCATGACTTGAGGTAGGCCTCAAGAACGCCCTCGTTTTCCTGTCAATCAATCAATTCATCTTAGATGCCATTGTTGAACACTATATATAGATATACTAGTCCGTTTATTATTTTGTTTTGGTTTTGCAAATTACCTCAGCCGGTTCGAGGTAACCTTCTGCTTCTCCCAAGCATTTGTCTAGACTCGGAAGTAGCTCAAGAACATGGGCATCGGAGAGCGCAGTCCATGCTGAAAGCCGAATAGAGGGTTCCACACATTGGTGCAAGTAAGTAGCCATCTGTCGGCCATACAGTACGTCCCCATACGACACTGCAGCATATTGCTCCACCAGCATCTCCAGAAATGTAGAGTAACTTTCGAAAATGTCAGACTTGAACCTCAAGAGCTCAACTTCACGGCCACTTTGTCTCGTTTCATCAAGAACCTGTCCATAGATCTCCTGGAGAAAACTATACAAGTTCCTAGTGTTCTTATCTTCGATGATCTCCATTCCAACAAGCAACACGGTGGACAAAGCGTGAAACTTCCAAACCAACGGCACACTCAAAACAGGAGATGGAAGCGATCCCAACCCAGACGACGACTCAAGTCCTGCAAGAAAGAAAATTCCGGCTTTTGCGACTTCAAGCAACTCTGTGGATTTTGCTGGGGCCTCTGCTGAGGCTTTATCACCTTGGACTGCTGAGATGGAGCTGAGAAACCAGTGTGGAGGCAGGGGCATTCTCTGGTGAGCCCACTCTATGATCAAGGAGTCTGATTTTTGGTCCTCAGTTGAACAACTTGGCATTTCACCGTCCTCATGAATAGTTTCCAGACCAACTGCGCCTTTCCTTATCCCACTGGCCCCATTCTCGGATTTAGATTTTCTCTTTGGGCGTAACCATCTAAGTTTGAAATGAGAAGTCAGCACATCACTCATACGATCATAATCCCCGTCACTGCATCTCCACTCAGATGTTATGGTTTTCTTGTTTGACTTGATACAGCAAGCCAGGTGTTCTAAAGCATGCGGTCTAAGGACATAGTCGAAGGCTTTTTCCACAAGTAAATGATCTCTTGGACCCGCGATCAAGCACATAGCTAAAGCGGAATTCATTTTCTCCGTCAAGAAAACCGATCCCTGATCATTCTGCGAGTCCATCTGAGAGATGTTAAGAAAGAGACTCAGAAGACCAGCATCAGCTTGTGCCAACAGAACTCTGGTTGACCAAAACCCACCACCGCTAGCTCCCCAACCAAGTCCCACCCCAGGAGCTAGTCCACCTCGTTTATGTCGCTCAATGGATTGCATGATGGGCCATTCTGATGCAACGGAATCTCTAAAAGAGCTCCACACAGATGTTAAGTCACCGAGAGACTCTGTCAGTATTCCTTTTGCAAGAACAGACTCATCTCTAATGGGCACGCTTCCCTGAGGAGGAGTTTTCATCTTAGATCTAGCAGATTCTATCAGAGTTTGGATGGACACGATGGTCTGGGTCAACCCATGAAGACAACTCACAGAACCTAACGCTAGATCTTCATCTCGAGAATGTTCTCTTAGACAACACAGAAATTCCATAAACGAGTAACACCTGGAAGGGTCTTTTCCACACCTACTTTCGCCTGCGACGGAAAAGCTAAGAAGCTTGTGCTTGATAATGGCGAGGCCAATCTTTGGAACAAACTCCGGCAGCCATGGGAGAGGTTCTTCCTCCCCGTGGGCAGATATTTTCTCAAGAACTTTGGAGATTGTACGAATGACAGCCGAATACAACCACAACAGAGAAGTAGTGGACGCAGAGACACTTTCAGTTCCTCTCTCCCACTCGAGTAATTCGGGTGCCAAGATTATCCAGCTCAGTGCTGTATCAATCATAGGGCTAACATACCTCCAATCCCAAGCCCCAGATTCATTCCGTGGAATGTCTTGTGAGTACAGGTTAGGAAGTGTTCCGGCAAAAGCCTCAAGGACCAGATAAGCCTCCTTTGACACAGAAGTAAACTCGCAGATCAGATTTTTCTTCTTGAGATTTTCAAATGATGGGCAACTCAACCACAGGCATAGAGCTGGGAATAGCTCTGAGTATTGAGATATGCAACAGCCACTTTGAATACAGACCTTCCAAAAGCGGAGTTGTTCAACCATCAAATCAGATGAAAGCTTGCAGTTCTGCTTCCCTAACTTCACCCATGACTCAAGAGACGAGGTGAACTGAAACAAATGCCAAGTGACCGCATTGAATGTCCCATTCTTCACAAACTCCATGCACGTACTTTTGTCATACCGGGCCAACACCTTAGTAAAATTAAAAGGAGAAAAAGAACCAAAGGTTATAATAGCTTAACAAACTTGTATCATCGGTTTTTGTCAAAAAAAAAGCATCGAACATGATAACCCCAAGATAATGATGTACGAGCGGACCAGTATTACCTTTAAGAGGCGAACAGAATTGATCTGAGAAGGAAGAACCTCCATTCTTTTGTTCAACTTGAATCTTTTCACAACTCTTTCCACAAATTTCGGATACTTCAAGATTGCAGTTGTGCATTTTGGAGAATGTCTTGCTATGGCAATAGTAACAGAAATTAGGCTTTCTTCGAGCGCTGATGTTGGTTCTGTCTGAAATCATGAACATAAGAAATTACACCAGACCTAAGCCACCGGTTAAGCAACACGACGAAAATGATTTCCCTTGCCGAGTTACACACGAGTACATGTATATAGAAAGTGATCTCACCTCCAGAAGGTGATAAATTCTTGAAAGGATATCCATCCTGACAAGACCTCCAGTAACATCTTGTCCGGCTACAAAAATATCTTTCTGGATAGTTTCTGTATCTTCTGTCCCGTCATCCACGATTTCTTCACGGGAAGGAACAATATTGGAGGGCTTAGCGCTGTACTTCCAGTAGCAACCACGGAGGAAGCCAAGATCAATCTCCGGCTTACTCCTGAACACAGAAGCTGTGAAGATGTCCTTTCCGCATGGTCCCATGTTCTGGAAACAGAAATGTATGAAATCAGTTTGAAGAAATAGTTTCAAGTTCTAGTAGGACAATAACTTCTTTGGAATGAGAAAAATCAACTTTACCTCCAGAATATCAAAGAATTTCTCATTAAGAGAAGAACTCAGTAGACACTGAATCACTTTTAAACATGCTAGAACAACAATGGCATGGTTGTCATCAAGAGCCATCCTTAAGAAGAAAAGAAATTTTTTTTTTGATAAGGACGAATAAATGAGAGTTAACTTCACAAATAAGTATGACATTACACCCATCAGGATGCTACCTCAACGCTAAGACAAGCCCAGGTTCCGGTCCGAGGGCATAAGCCCAGATTGCTTCCCAATCTGTGGATTTATCTTTTTGTTCCCTTATGTAGCCGATTCTGCTCTGACAAAGTTTGTGCAAAGCTTTGTCGAGTACAGATGCAAGCAGTTGCAAAGCAAGGCATCTTTGCCCCGGAATCTGACATATCAATTGATACAGAATAAATGAGCGATGATAGAGTAAAAGCGCAGTCTCAGCCTACAGATTTTCTTCAGCTTAAGCGAAAATGGAAGTAAGTACAGATAAATTTGGCCATTCTTTATCATCAGAACTAAAATATGCAGCAATCATACCACACTTCGTGTGAGCGCAATAGCTTCTTTGATAGTGTAACCTGCTGCCCCAGGGTCCCCCTCAGTTCTCAAGAAATCGCGTTCAGCGGCAGATCCAGCGGCAGACCACTTTTCACCTGTAAATTCAAATTTGTAAGAAGAAGCATAATATTTCGTCATTATTTTCAGTTGTGTTGATCTACTGACCTGTTTCAGCCGCTGGGGCAACATCATTTTCAACGACGTTCCCGTGAAAAGAAAAGCTTAAGTCCCTAACTGCCTCAACCCTCTCCGTCCATGCATCCCACAAGAAGCCTTGGGCTCGCAGTGAATTTTGAACTACACTTGTTTCTTTTGGTATTGCAGTGACTTGAGACTTGTTTTGCGAATGAATGTCAGGCCTGACAAAATGACCCTCGGTTCTTAAATTCTTAGTGTCCTCGTTGGTATTGGAAACCCCCGGCACAGAATGCTTTCGCTTCTTCAGTTTGTCCTGGCCTCGTTTCTTCAGAATGGCTAGTAATGCAGGATCCATCTTCTCCAACAGCTCAGCCTGTGCCTCTGCAATCTCTTCATGTGACATTGTCTGCAACCGTGCATGGTTCTCTACATCAATTTCGCTCTCAAGAAAGGAAGACCCCTGTCTAGTTCCAAGTCCGTTCGATCCGAAGGATGCAACAGCAAGGGGAGGAGAGGAGGCGTTGAAACAAGTCCTTTCCTGGCTCCCGGGATTTCTTAGAAACGTTGCTTCCTCAGATAAAGCTTGGCTTTTATCAGGGAGTAGAGTGTTGCAGTGATCCACGTCCATTGGGGTAGTGGTCGCAGCATCAGATGACAAGGCCCTGATTGCAGCCTTGTTGGCTTTCCTTGATTCATGTCTGTTATGTGTGGATGTGGGATCATCCTCAGAGAGCATATTTTTCCACCTGCTGAGCTCCATAACTTTTTTCTCCTTTCTTTGAAGTGGTTTAGCAAAAGCGGCAATGGAGTCTGCATTCATGAAACGTTCTTCTTCTTCATCTTCTTCTTCTACTTCCTCGTTGTCATCATCCTGCTCTACATTAGAAGCTTTAGGTTGGGCTCTGCTCCCCGCAGGAGACCAATGCTACAAAATCAAACATGTAAGACTTGTTATGCCCTCGAACATGACAAAGAAGAAGGATAAAAAAAATAGATTAGATTAGTCGAAAATAATACAAAGGAAACAAGGCAAAGTAGGTGGAGAACATAGAAGAAGCTTTTCCTTATATCAACAATCTAGAATAGCAACAAGTGAACCCAACAAGATGAAAGAAAGGCCTTAGTGGAATTTGGCTTACGGGTCCGTGAGAACGATGACGAGCCACCGGAAAGGGAAGATGGGTAGGTCTGGGCGGCAGCGGCTTGTTCTCCGATATGCCTTTCTCGACTATGCTCCCAACAAGGCTCGAAGGCGTCTCGAAGACCTTGGGCTGTGTGGGATTCAGTCTCCCGCTACTTTGCTCCTTCTCCATCATCGCCCCAAAACCCTCCTCGTTTATTCCGTCTGCTCCAACTCTTCCTACACTTTGTAAATAGATAAATGTAATGTTTAAAAAAAAATGGATAGAAAGAAAACGCTTCAGCCTAAATATGCTTAAGATTCTTCAACAAAACACAATGAAAGAGGAAACCAAGTGCATATCTGTGTTATATGTAATCAATTCTATATATTATTGACCTGCAAAAGCATAACTCCATACGATATCAGCTTCCAAAAGCTGAGTTCGTTACATGGTTCTAAGAAAACAGAATCCAAAAGATGTTATGCAGGTTCAAGCAGCATTATATACCAAACCCGAAAGTAATACAGAAAATGGTGGGAGAATAATAAATTTAGCAGGTACGAAGTTAGAGATCTAACCAACTTAACCCTATCACAAAATAAAAGCCTTAAAAGATGCATATAATTAAGGACTAGTAGGTACAAAAATGTGCAGCCACAAGCATAGACTGAGATAACATTCAATGGAGAGCGACCAAAAAGGGTCTAAACAACTAGCAATTAGACACAGCTAAGACAAAAAAAAACTTTCACTTGATTGTTCTTCTAACAAAGTTCTCCCTAACACTTTCACTGAAACACGAACACAAAGCATAAAAAGAAAGAAAAGCCTAATCACAAAACTAACATTTCCTACTAGAAGAGAAGAGAATATTGATCCACAAAGCATGAAAGACACAAAACAAGTCCCACAGAACAAATTAACACAGTCCAATGTATAATATAGACAGACAAACCTTTGAAGTCTTCTCTTTTGAAGCACCGTTTGGAGTCTTCTCCCACTAATAGATTGCGATTAAAACCTATCATCACAGCCAAAGAAAAAGATACCACATGGAAGTAAATACATCAAACACAAGTCAAGCTTAGCTACTAATCATCCAAAATTAGGCACATGCAAAAAAGGTAGTAAGATTTATTCCAGTGACGGCCTAATCTACTTACAGGTAAAGACTTGTTTGCATCATCACGTCAACGCAAATGCTTTGTATCTATGAGACAGAAACTTGCATCTCTAAAGTAAAAGTAAATATACCTGTCTCACAATAAAGCGTCTGCTTTCTTGTCTAGCTACTACAGAAACTTCTTTGACTCTGAAACACTCTCAATCATCACACAAGAATTGCATAAAACAAAGTCAGAACACAGTAGAGGAAAGCCAAATAAACAACACTATCAAAACCCACTAGTCACTCCATCATTAGAATCACGCTCTACCGTGTCATATAACTACAAGTACAAATCAACAGAGTAAAGTTTGTGACTTTTGACCATGGAAAGGTTATTTTCAGACAAGTAAACAAAACCCACAATATGAATTGACAGAAAAACCTCTAAACAAGAAGGGAAATCGAAATTCATGAACTCGTTAAGAGAGAGAGAGAGAGGAAGCTCACCTGTTCGCCGGTCGCCAGAGAGAAGGTTCAGTTAGAGAATCGTCGGAGAAGGATTGCCGGAGAGAAGAAGAATCGCCGGTGATTGAGAGAAAGATGGACGGAGAAGTGAGGTGTCTAGAGAAAAGTGGAAAAGGGTTTAAAATGCTATTTTTATCATTTAATAAGTGGGCTTCTTCTCCATCCTCTCTTATATGGGCTCAAATAGGCCTCAGACTTCGGGTCCCCCTTTAGATCCCGGTCGGTTTATTCTGGATTTTTTAGGTTTAGTGGAGTTATTGGTTTATATATTTTAATGTATTTGAAAATCTGAATGAAATCAAATGTTATTGGTTTCATAATTTTATAATCCATGTTAAAATCATGTGTTATTGGTTTTATAATTATAAATCCTAATTAAAATCATGTGTTATTCAATCATACGGATTTATTTATGGATTTGATTTTATAATGAATTTGAGTAGATTTGTTTGTTAAAAATACAAAGAATACAATCCGAAAGAAAACCCTCGGATTTGTATATATTTGTTATTAGATTTGAAAATCAGAATTTTTTGCCTAGATTTATAAATCCCATATAGTTTTCTAAATCAATAAATGAATAACATCCCTTTAGATTATAAAACCAGTTTTAAGTATTTTAAAATTGTTCATAGAGTTTGGATCAGTTTATTTTGGGTTTAGATCGGTTTTGGATTCTATTACTAAATCCAATTTCTGGTTTGGGTTCAAATATTTTATAATTTTAAAAAATAATAGTAACCAATGTAATTAAAACCTGAAAGAAATCAAATTTAAACAAAAAAAAAAACTAACCAAACATACAAAACCGAAGTAGACATAAATCTGCAACATCATATTATGTTAATAATGGATAACAGGTTTGGGTCAAGCTCGGGTCGATTTATTCGGGTTTCGGTTTTTATGCGTAGATAGGACTTCGAGTTTGGATTAGGTTTGGGTTGATTTATTCGGGTTTTGATTTTTCGGATTTAGAAAATTAAAAATCGTTCGGGTTTATAAATTTATTTTTCAGGTTGGATTCGGATATTTCGGACTGGATTCGGGTTCAGAGAAAAATCTCAGACCTAGGCTGAAAGATGCAATTTAACTGATTTTACAAACTTTGAGATAACTTATAAGGCTCAAAGATGCAGTTTAACTAATATACCAACTTTTATATACAATTGGATACATTAATTAATATTTTTACAATAATACATTAATTTTTAAATTGTACTCATTTACCACTACATATTTTAGTAGTTAACTTCCTAAGTTTTATTTTTAATTAAAAATAATAATATTTAAAGAAAAGATAAAAAAAATTAACAAAAATATAGAAAACTCCAGAAAACTTCAAAAAAAAATTTTAAAATTATTTATAAATTTAGATTTAAAACTTAAGATTATAAATAAATTTTTATATATTTTCATTTTTGATGTAACAATTAAAAAAAAAACTAAAGATAAAATACCTGTTATATAGTTTAAAATTTATTTTTTTATAAAAATAAATATAAGATTTCATATTTTTCAATTTAAAATCAGGAAAATACCTGCCCCAAGAAATAGTTAATCCAAAATTTAACTAAATAGCTAGTGCTATAAATATAAATAAACTTTCATATATTTTCCTTTTTTCCTTTTTTCCTTCAGTTGATTATCATTGTAAAGTGTTAAAACCTTGGTTAAATCAGATATATAAGTATTCATTATTCAATATTCAACTGATTTTATTCTGTTTAGAGTTATTAAGTGCCCACAAATTAAAAGAGAAAACAGAAAAGAAATAAATAACATTAAATGAAATTTTCAGAAAAATAGAAAGCTTTAAAAAAAGATATCAAAAATCTTAAATAACACACACTTTTATAGAATAATTGTTCAAAATCCAAAATTGTAAAAAAATGGAGATTGAATATAACAAAACAATAAATGCACACACTAGTATAAATTGCATATCCTTAGCCTAATGTTATAATTCAAACTCGTTCTTCCAAAACAAAGCAATGGCCAAAACAACACTTTCCCTCCTCCTGGTCTTGGTTGTGATCTTCCAACTCTTAGCCGTGACTTCCTCTCTAGGTGTCAACTATGGAACATTAGGGAACCTTCCACCGCCACAAAAAGTGGTTGACTTCATCAAGACAAAGACTATTATTAATAGTGTCAAGATCTTTGATGCAAGTCCAGACATCCTTCGAGCCCTAGCAGGAACTGGAATCGATGTCACCATTATGGTCCCTAACGGTAACATTCCAGGGATGGCCAACATCGACAATGCTCGTCAATGGGTTGCTGCCAATGTATTTCCATTTAGCCAGCATACCAAGATCAAATACATTTGTGTTGGAAACGAGATTCTTCTCAGTAATGATAATAACTTGATTTCAAATCTTCTTCCGGCTATGCAAAATCTTAATGACGCTTTGAAAGCTTCCGGTCTGACAGATGTGAAGGTTAGTTTGAACTTTCAAGTCATGATTATATCTACAATTTTTTCAATTCGTATTAGATTATGTCCTCTGTTTCAAAATAGAAATAATTTAAATTATAGGAATTTTCACAATTTTATGCAAATTAATTTTTATTTTAGTACTTTGTGACCAATTTTATACTGCAATATATTTCAAAATTTATTTATTTTTGTTTTGGTTTGAGTTAGATATTAAATACAAAGTGTTTTTTTCTGAAAAAAATAGATTTTTTAATTTCCATGTTAAGATAAAAAAATTTATTTTGATAGTAGATGTAATAATATATAATTTTATAAGTACATTTACTAATAAGTATTTTTATTTGGTTTTATTGTAAAGCAGATATATGTACCTGAGTTTATTATTACAGATTGAGAAGTAGTTAAGTACTAATTTTAAATTTATCATTGCGCAATTTTTTATTAGGTGACAACTCCACATGCGTTTACCCTAAGCTATAACCTAAATGCACCAAGCCAAAGTAGATTTAACGACGATCAAAAAGAATTTTTTGCTAAGATCTTGAAGTTCCTTAATCAGGCCAAATCTCCATTTATAATCAACGCTTATCCTTATTTCATGGTGGATTCGAATAATGTCAATTATGCTATATTTGGTCCGTCAAATGCTATAACGGATCCTAACACGCAACACACCTACACCAACATGTTCGATTCAGTCATGGATGCAACTTATTCAGCTATGAATGCTCTCGGCTATGGTAATGTAGATATTGTTGTAGGAGAAACTGGTTGGCCTAGCGCTTGTGATGCCGCATGGTGCACGCCTCAAAATGCAGCAAACTACAACCATAACATCATCAAGCGTGCAGAGAATATAGGAACACCTCTTATGCCTAATCGCCACGTTGATATCTACATATTTGCATTGTTTAACGAGGATGGGAAATCCGGTCCAATTCGTGAGCAAAATTGGGGGTTATTCAAACCAGATTTTTCTCCGGTTTATGATGTTGGGGTCCTACGAGGTATTATTAGAGGTCTACCAAGCAACAATGGAAAATGGTGTGTGGCGAAACAAGAAGCAACAGACATAGAACTAAGAGCCAATATTAAGTGGGTGTGTAGCCAAGGTATTGATTGTAAACCAATCTCACTTAGTGGCATATGTTTTGGCAACAACAACCAGTGCCGTGACTAGCTATTTAGGGGCTTAAGGCAAGATTAAAAAAAATCTCTAAATTTTAAATGTTTATAAAACCATATATGTTAAATGTTTATAAAACCATATAAAAGCTATACATAATATTTCTTATAAAAATACAAGCTATATATAGTTTAGTAAAAAAAATTCAATATTGAAAATTATATATGAACATTTTGTAATAATCTGTTGAAATATATGTTGATTTAAACTAATTCAAAGGAGAATTTAGAAATTTATTAATATAATATCATAAGAAAATAACGTTTTAAAAAAAAAACTCAAAATAGCATGACAGTTAATAAACTAAGTAGCACATAAATTTAAAGCAAATTAATGTTTTAGTTTGAAACTAAGTAAATAAATTTATAGTCAAGAGTTTATTCAAATGAACTAAAATTGGGGCTTCTAATATAACTTATAAATTGGGGGCTTCAGGCAGTCGCCTTTTTTCTTATACTATGAGCACGGCTCTGACAACAACACGAGGACATGGGCTTCGTTCATCATGAACGTTTATTACCAAAGTAAGGGCAATTCCGACGATGCTTGTAGTTTCAGCGGTAGTGGGATTATTTCTACTACGAATCCAAGCATTGGCACATGCCTCGCAGACATATCAAATGGCATAGGTGAATCGTACATGGGAAATAGTATAGATGCATATCCCGAGGCCCAGAGTGATCCGACAGATTTCATAAACGGTTTTGAGTAACTGCTAAAGTGAATAAACACACACACACACACAAAAGAACACCTTAATGTATGAAACTGTAAATAAAAAATACAACAACAAACAAATCGTTCTAAAATACAGATCAATCATTTTAGAATATAAAATTTTATTTATGTTGCACTTTTATGTATAACTACTGCTTAAAGTTTTTATCAAAAAAAAAAAAAACTATTGCTTAAAGTTAATTAACAGATTGACAATTGAAATTTGAATTCTTTAAAAGAAAAAAATGTAATTGTGTTGCAAAAGCTTGTAACTTATGAAACATAATGTAATTTCGTATCTCCTTCTGAATTTCCATACTATCAAATATATACTCATGTGTTTGGCCACAAAAACACTTTAATTGGTATAAAAATTCAAATCCTTTAAAATTTTGGAAGATTTACTCTGGATTTCAATTCTTTTTTTTTTGTCAATCTGGATTTCAGTATAATGATGATTCATTTATTATTATTTTTTAACAATTTTAATTTAACGTGTTTTTTCGTTTAGTACCCGGTTTGTTAAGAAAACCAGTACTTTAAAAGACATTATTAACATATAAATAACCCTTTAGACAATATTTAAGCATTAAGCTTTTATGAACCATAGACATTATCTTTAAAACAATTTAAAATATAATAATCTCATTTGTATAATTAATTATTTATAATTTATAATAGAAATTGGTGAAACAAAAAACTTAGAATATTAATAAAAAATTACATATAAGAATATTAAAAAATAGAGAAATTAAAAAAATATCTATAAATTTCTGTTAATGAAAGATTAAATTTATATTATATTCCGAAAATTTCTTAAATTAAGAAAATTGTCTCAATTATACAATTCACCATATATATCTTAGACTAAATATTAGTGAGCCAAATATATAAATCAATTATTTTAATAAACTTTAATGTGTAGGACTATTTCTTAGTTAAGATAATTTTAATTAAACTTTATACTAATAAGATTAAAATGGTGTATAATATCAATCTTTTTTTTTAGTTGAAAAATAAATAAATAAATAAGATTGATATTATACACCATTTTAAGCTTACTACATTAACCAATTAAATATTATACTAATAAAATTGACAATATATATATATATATATATATATATATTTAAATTTGTCTACAATAGCTTCTAAATGAATGATTAAATTTTTTAAATTATTATCTTCAGTTAATTGTATTTTTATATATTTTTTTATCATTAGAAAATAGTTTTGAACTTTTAAACAATATTGAAAACGTGAAAAATGATAGAAAAATAATAAACAATCATTAATTGATATAGGATAGTAATTTTGAAAAGAAAATATATATCTCGAAAATATAAGATTTTATATTTCTAGAGATTTAGTTTATTTTCATTTTAGATCATTTAAATCTAAATATTATATAATTTAACTTTTTATTATTTGAATATAATGGACATGAGATTATGTTAAAAATATATATATTTCAAGTGTTTTTATTATTATTTTAAGAAATTTATATATCGTAGATTATGCCTTATTTTAATTAATTGTGAAATTTGTAAATAATTTTGTTTATCATCGTTTTCACATTTAATATTAGACTGGATTTATTCTGGTAATTGAAAATTTTATATGAAGTTTATATTCTACAGTAAAATTTAATTATCACATTTAAAAACATCAGAAATTCTAAAACATTTAAACTATTAAATTATATTATTTTATTTTAAATACAATTATGTCTTTTTATAAAAAATATTTTAATTTCTGTTGAATCTTTTTGAAACTATAAAATTAGTTAAATATTGAAATTATATAGATATTGACGTGAGTGTAGAACTATACTTTAGTTAAATAATATATTTTATTTTGGTAACTTTTGAACAAATACATAATTAAAAAAATTCAAATAAGAACAAATTTTTTTAATGAAAAATAATAATTATGTACTATGTTCAAATCGAGTCTAATATGCAAGTATTTATAAGATGTAATATACATATACAAAAACAAATTTTAGATAGAGAATAAATAATACAACTTTAATAAATAAAAAAATTAAATTTTGAATATCATATTTTTAAAAATATACTAAAAAGAAAACTATCAGTTATGTATTAAAAACAATTATAATAATTTAAATGACAAATATGTTAAATAAAAATATTATATCTATAAATAGTTGATTCATTGATAATATATAAACTAAGTGATAATATATTTATTATTTAATATATAAAATATCAATTTTTACTATTATGAATCTAAAATTAATATTTTAACAAATATTGTTTATAATATATTTTATTTTAAAAATAGATTAAAATCCCTGTGAAAAACCTAGTTAATAGGAAATAAGTCAGTAGTTATCATTGTCAAGATATATCATTATCATAAATTGATTAGTCCGAATTATGCACGTTTATAGGGAAGCTAACCGTCTTGCAGACGGGTTAGCAAACTATGCTTTTTTTTTAGCAGTAGGTTTTCATTTGTTTGAGATATGCCCTGAGGCAGTCCATAGGATTATGTTAGAGGACGCTGAAGGTGTAGGAGCTCTACGAGAGGTTAGGGAATGATTCTTTGTAAACTTTTTTCCTAATGAAATGGGGGACAATTGTCTCCCTTTTTTCTACCAAAAAAAAAAATATATGTCATTATCATAAATGGGAAGTTGACTTAAATACCATGAAATTTAGGTGAAAATACTAGAAT
>OVBI01001280.1:0-37739 GCA_900406495.1 Sisymbrium altissimum | reverse complement strand
AAACATTTTATCACTAAGTTTCCTCGGTATATGACACTCATCCTTGTAGTGATACTAGTATTAGATAGTTATGTTGTAGGTTTCATTTGGATTGTACCCTTGTTCTTTGGATTTGTGATTTCAAACCAAGTAGAACGGATCATTTTCCTCATGGGAGTCACTCGAACGTCTAAAGGTGGCCATAAAAAAAAAAAAAAAAAAAAAAGTTGGCCATAAGTAACCATTATATCAATTCTTGTCAGTGTCTAGTTTATATGTATCTAACAGAATATCATATTTTTGGGGAATGTGACAAATACAAAATTTAAAATAGATTTAAAAACCCAACCAAATTTGAAGGAACGAGCTCAGAATTTTAGAACCTTCTAACGACATCATACGAAACGACGACATAACATAGTTTCTTAAAGGGAAAAAACCTTTAAATCATAGCAAGAACCACAAGCTCTAAAAACAGAGCAAACTGTAATACACTGCCTCCATAGCAAACCATCATCATCATTATGACATTATCATACCACAATAACCGATTCATATATACAAATATACAGCTAGGCATATGTTATGTTTATCATATGATCTATTACACAAATCAAGCTTGTGTTTTTTTTTTTTTTTCCCACCTGTTTCAATACAGTTAGCAGCTCAAGTACACTTTCTAAGTTTTTCTTCTGTAAATATAATGGAAAGTTTGTTTTCAAATATCTTTCTATCTCTCTTTCTCCTTCATCTTGCTGACGATAATCTGATAGATTCCTGATCAATGGTGGATTCTTCTTCATCCCAAGTAGCTGGTAAGGTCGGAAGCAACAATGCTTCCTTGTTCCTAACTTCTTCAAGCTGTTCCCACTCAGTCCATTTTTCAGCCAAACCACCAGTACCTTGAAGCATTTTAACCACTTCAGACATCGCTGGTCTATCTTCTGGTGAGCCTTGTGTGCAGAGAAGAGCCACTTGAACAATGGTTTCAACTTCTTTGGAGTCATACGTAGTCAAATTGCTATCAACAATGTCTCTGAGCCTCTGTTCTCTCAAGAGCTTCTTTATCTGTTTCATACACATCCAACACTAGTTTCAGTATTTTCAGAAAGAAGAAAGCTTAGAAGAGAATTCTCAAGTCTTACATGATCAAGTAATAGAATATTTTCCTCCTCTTCCAAGCGTGAAAAGTCGATTGCACGCTGACCTGTAACGAGTTCAAGAAGCGTTATACCATAACCGAAAACATCAGTTTTCTCTGATGATTTTCCTGTGCAGAGATACTCTGGCGCAATGTGTCCCATTGTTCCTCGGACTTGAGTTGTGACATGAGTCAGCGATGTGTCCACAAGCTTAGCTAAACCAAAATCTCCAAGAACAGGCTCAAAGTTGTTGTCTAAAAGTATGTTTGCAGCCTTGAGATCACGGTGTATGATCTTCGGGTTACAATGCTCGTGCAGATACTCTAAACCGTGAGCTGAACCGAAAGCCACACGCTTCCTTGTTGGCCAGTCTAATCCTTCCTCTCCCGCCTTCAAATCTACAATGTACAAACTCTCCTTAAAACATAACAGAATCTAAGTCATTGATGAGTATAGAGAAGCTATGTGTAATACCTCTTAGTCGATATGCGACGCTAAGATTCTCCATGTATGGATACACAAGGATTCTCTCAGAGGAAGTTGTGCAGAAGCCAATAAGGCGTAAGAGATTCTTATGAACCGCGACGCTTATGAGCTGAATCTCTCTTTGGAAAGCGGCTTCTCCTCCAGGACTAAAGTAATCCGCAAGGCGTTTCACTGCAACTTTTGTTTTGTCTGGAAGCAAACCTCTGTAAACTTTTCCAAATCCTCCTTGTCCGATCAAATTGCTCTCGTTGAAACTGTCCGTTGCGAGCTGTATTTCGCGCAAAGAGAATCTTTTTAGCTGTCCAAAGGAAATCTTCCTGTCATCTTCACCTACGTTATTCAAGAAAAAGAATTTTGGTTTTAAGTTAGTGATCTAATGAGACATTTGATTATGAATATATGTAAACTTGTTTTACCAGCTACATCGAAAAAGATGTCGTTTTTGGTCCTGCGAAGACGATGGTGATGATACATAACCATAGCTCCAAGGAATAAGATTATAGAAGCAACACAACTTGCAGTTAAAGTGATGTCTCTTAGCTTCTTTTTGGAGGATGTGACTGCAATTAAAGATTCTAAGTTTTAAGTCTGTTCTGTTAGTATGTGAATTGGATGAAGGAGAAATAATTAAGAACCTGGAAGACGAGAACTTGAAGAACAAGGCTGATTCAAGCTTTTACCACATATAAGATGAGTTCCTGAAAAACTGAAGAAATCACAAAAGGTGGTTACAGTACTGAGAATTTACTGTGACTTAAAGTAGATTCATGAAGAAAAAAAAAACAGATTTTTTACTCGAATGTTGGAATTGAGAAGAACTGTGTTGGGATGCTTCCTGTTAAATTATTGGATGAGAGATCCCTGTGAATCAATAAGCAGAAAATAAAAAACTCATAAAGTCATAGTTCAAAGATGATCTCATAAGAGGTTTGTTTCACGTGGACTTACAAGTGCTTTAGATTCGAGAGCTGACTCCAGCTAGCGGGTATTGAGCCGCTGAAACTGTTCATTGATAGGTTTAAAGTCTGAAGATTAACCATATTCCCTAGATAATCTGGTAAAGGACCAGATAAACTGTTGTTCTGTAACTCTCTGCATTGAAGCATCAAAAACATTATTATGATTAATTGAATCTGTAGTGAATCAAAAGTGGTTTGTGATGTCTTACAGCGTAACCAAGAACTTCAGTTTCTTAATAGATGGAGAGAGTGTTCCTGTGAATCCATTTGAGGCAAGACTTCTACAAATTGATACAAAAGAGTCTCATCACAATGCGAAATCTCGGAGACAGGAGACTAGAACTTGAGAAGTGATCTCAGTGGACTTACAGAGCCACAACACTCTGGCCTCTGCAGGTGACATATGACCAGCTAAAGCAAGGGCTCACGAAATCGCGTGTCCATCTAAGATGATTGCTCGAATCCTTAAGTGAGTCTCTGAGCTGCAACAAAGCTCCTCCTAGCAGATAAAAAAGAAGTAAACTAGTTGATACCTTAAGATCATTTATAAAAAGGGGTAATTATAAATATATACCTTCGATATCTGGTTGAGTTGATGAAGAAGTGATTCCCACAAAAGCCAAGGTCATTAAGCATTGTAAGATCAAATGGTTCCATGTAAAGCAGTTTCTTTGAAAGAATCCTCTTCGACTTCTTAGAGGATTGGAAAATCTTTCACCGTTCCCTGCAGTTTATTAGATATTATAAGAATTGTTATATATATGAAATTAATCAAATTCACTTCAAAAAGCTTCTTTTCCTTTTTTTTTTTGCAGAACCTATAGTCTAGATTGCATCATACATAATGATCGATGGAGAAAGGTTAAGTCTTCTACAAGAAACACATAACCCTTATAACCAAACAATGTTAACTAAACATCAGCAAGCAAATAAAAGAAAAAAAAGAAAGAAAAGAGATGCGTGGGTCTAGTTATGTATTAATAACAACTTTGTTTGTTTTTGATGTGAAACATTGTCAGATCAATCAATAACTTTCCCACCAGAGCTCATTTTGAAGCCAAAACTTGAAGAAGATGAAAGCTTTTAAGCATCAAGAATGACAACTTTTATAATGGTGTCGTTGACTCTTTGCTTTTATTGTTCAAATACTCTCTCAAAACCTCTCTGTGTTTCAACTAAATATGTACCAAATATTTTGTAACTCGACAATAAAAGAAGCAATTAATATATTGCATAAAATAACAAATAATCAAGAAGCCTAAATAATTCTTACTGGAGGAAAATAGACACTAAAGTGTACGAAAAAACAAAGCTTTTAGTACCTGACTGAGCCATAGATAAGCTGAAACACTCTAAACACAAGAGAACAAAAACATGGGTTGTGAAGAGAAATGGTGGATTTGTGTAATAATGAAGCCAATAAGAGCAACAAGAGAACAATAATGAAATAGAAATTCATATAAAGAAGATGGCTCTTTAGAAGTTAGTGCCTTTAATGGACCCACAAAAGGTATTGTTCAGTTTTTTATCCCTCTGATGTAAAGAAGAAGAAAAAATGCTGCTTTGAGGGAAAGAGAATCCCACTAAGTTGAAACATCTTTGATTTCTTAATTGGTGGTGTGTTTGTATCTTCTTTTGCTTCTTTATTTTGGGTGATCTCTTTTGCAAGTGTGGGACTTCATTGTGAATGGGACTAAAAGGTGAAAAAAATGAACCTACAAAAATAATAATAGTAAAGAATGATCTGAATGAATCAGTCACTTAAAACAAGCTTAATTAAGAAGTAGATTATGTTTGGGAAAAGAGCTTCTGATTTAGGAATAGACAGAAGCATGTGTAAGAAGGTTCCACTTGTTCAGATTTATATTCCACTACTCTGGACGAGGGCTATGCAAAAGGGCATTTTTATATATATTCCTCTCATCTCTGACCTTCAAAAGAGAGGAAAAAAATATAATATACAAACTAAAATATATTTGAACAGAAAGAGAAAAACCCGATGGAAATCTTAAGTCTGTGACTGTGAGTAAAGGAAAACAGTAGTCAGTTTGATGGAGTGATGGATAAAAACGCCTACAACATTTTCTTATTAAAGAAATGATCAAGAAAAAAGTTAGCTATTGAAAGGAAAATTAGGTTTAACAAAAAGAAAACATAATGTGAGGAAGAAGCAAACTAAGAATATATACGGGAGAACAACGATATAAATAATACAATATCAATATGCTTGAACTTGAATATGTTCTTATGCTCACCCCTTTATATGTTGTCATTCGATTCTTCGCCTTATTGTGACTTTTGTTCGATCTACGAAAGATCTGATGATCATCGCAATCTACAACGTATATTTAAAAAGTGTAATTTTATCTACATTCACAGATAAAACAAACACAAATATATTTTCTACTTTCATAAGAAAGAGAAACTGAATTAAGATAAGTGAGTAAAAACGAATAAGAAAAAAAAAAGTATATAGAGAATTCTAAAATTTGAAATTAAACTAGACTACAACTTTATTAAAAGAAGCTCAACTTTACTTAACCTTTGGACTAATCTTACAACTAGTGTATTCGGACACTAGCCACAAATTCCAGCAGTTGATCCAGAGATATTTTAAAATCGGGAATCGAAACAATAAATATACGTATCACTTTAATCATAAAAATAATACACCTGCTTGAAACAATAAATATACTACTATTCAGATTAAAGATGATTTCATTGGAAGGACGAGTTACCACCACGAGGAAAACATTACACTGTGGAGTATGGCCCACCTTGCATTTTACAAAATAGCCCTTTTGAAATCGTTGTGTAACAAAAGACGTATGACATGTGTCTAGTATTTGACGGGGGTATTATAGAGAAAGTAAACCAAAGAAGTCGCGTTGGCTTTTGGTTAAAAAAATTCCAAGGCGTAAAAAAGTGGCGCTATTTATTTTGATAATTTCCGCCTAAAATCAGAATTTCCACAAAACATTTGCATTTCTTCTTTGCACAGTCGTCACTTAGGTCACGCCACCAACAGTAGCGAAAATTCGAACGCGGGGAGAGATATGGATGATGTAGTGGAGATCGTTGATGTGGACGACAAGGAGGAGGAGGAGGAAGAGGAGAAGAAGTGCGAGGACTGGTGCTTCGTCTGCAAAGATGGCGGATGCCTAATGCTCTGTGACTACAAGTGAGCTTCTTTCTCTCTCTCTCTCTCTCTGCCTATCTTGGTCTTCTATTTCAGAGATTTCATGCAGCGTTAAACGAGATCAATCATAATGCTGCTGTTTCAGTATAGGATTAAGTTTTTTTGTTTGCTCTTCCTTTGCATGTTCTTGATTTCTACTGACGAAGGAAGGGCGTTTACGTCTTTAAGGGTTGGTTCTTTTTATATAACTATGATTCATCAATTTCTAGGTTTGCTGAAACTAGTAGTATTTAATAAGGGGACAAAGGATTTATTACATTGCAATCTTCTAAAAAGTCACTGTTTCTTGAGTAGGAAAGTTCTTCTTTTTCTATCAAGTTACCTTTTTTTTTGTGCTCCTGATGTCTCTTTGAAATTCATGTGTCCAAGTGGAGCAATTGTGTGTACCATTCTGATTCTGTTATGAAATGTAACAAAAGATGTTTCCTTTTGGCTGTTGAAAATGGAAATCAGTGTCTCTTTAGTACGAAACAGGATAGCAAACTTTTTACATTCCACAATCCACAGTAATCTCGCGCCTTTTTCTTTACTTTTTTTCTACGTGTTTTGCAATATTGAAAATCATTCTCATTTGCATGTTTTTGGATCATTGATTTAAGGGACTAGGTACCAATTTGATTCTTTCTTTCTTTTTAATAATTGGCACCAGCTTTTGATAATCTGTGATCTGCATGCAAATCAGCAATTTCTATATGAAAACACCACCGCCTTTTAATGCGTTGTCCTGTTGTGACATTTAGTTTAAATGTTGGCATCTACCTCATTGTGCTTGCTTATTTGATATTTCAGGGACTGTCCAAAAGTTTATCATGCTTCTTGCGTTGAAAAGGATATCGTAGTAAGAAACAATGAAGAATCGTTGATTTGTAGTAAGTGCTAAACTTTTCTCTATACGTATTAATATACATTCATTTTATTTTGAAGGAGCATGCTTTTTTGAATTGTTACTTAAGCTTCCGTCAGCGGTATCCTCTTATTTAGTTGATTGGTTTTATGTCTGGATTTGAGTGAATTGGAAAAGAATATAGTTTGAAAGCGGAAACTAGTTTCCTTTGCTAGGTTCTTGAGTCTGTTATAAATTTCCAAATAGGGGAGTTATATTTGAACGTTCATATTTGCATCCACAAGGCTACTACTGTATGTTTTATACTTTCTTTTCTGAAGGTCTTATTTCTTAAATTTTATAATTTTCTATTTTCAGTGTGGCACACTTGCTACTTGTGTAGCAAGAGACCAAAGCTGTGCTGTCTTTGTTGCCCAAATGCTGTATGTGAAGGATGTGTTACTCATGCTGAGTTTATTCACCTTAAAGAGAACAAAGGGTTATGCAATCAATGCCAGGAGTACGTCATTACTATAGAAGAGATTCAAGAATATGATGCTGCTGGGGTATGTTTCAAAACTGCCATAACCATATCAGTATGTTGTCCTGTTATTTCGTCTCTGGCATTGAAATTTTGTTTGCCATCGGCTGCAAATAAGTAAGTTGTTTAGAATTTGTAACATCTGTATAAAAGGGGATTTATGACCATACGAAACAAAAGTGAAATGAATTTGGAAGAATCTGAGTGAAACAACTTCAAGGAATTTAAATTAGAAGACTTGGTTAGGAAAGGAAATGATGGATGAATCCACCACACATTTGGCGTATGTCTTTGGTGAATTGATTGAAATGTATGCATAATGGTTAGCAAGCGTTGAAACTTGTAATGTCCTACCTAGTCATATTTTATTAAATTATAATGTGATTACCCAAATATAGTTACTGTATGTCTATCCCTCCAACTTTTGTTAAGATTAGTGCATGCTCTCTTTATAAGTTAATGGTCCTAATGAAGGGAGCTGAGTTGACATTTAAAATTTTATTCTCTCTGCTTAACATTCCTTTACTGATTGGCAGGATAAGATTGACTTGACAGATCGGAATACATTTGAGTGTCTGTTTCTTGAGTATTGGGAAATAGTAAAAAATCAAGAAGACATCAGTTTTGACGATGTCCGCAGTTCAAAGTCACGAAAGAAAGGTCCTAAGTCAAGGTACAAAGATGATCCCAAATTTGAGCTCGATGATGTCCACTCTTCGAAGTCACGAACGAAATTCATCAAGCTCAAGGATAACGATGATCCAAAAATTCCATTAACTGACCATGTGGTCGAGGACGCAGGAGTTTATAAACCAACAGGCAAAAGAAAGAACATGGAGTTTATCAGATGGGGTTCAAAGCCGCTTATTGAATTCCTAACATCCTTAGGGGAAGATACCAGAGACGAGATGTCACAACACAGTGTGGAGTCAGTTATCCGCAGGTACATTCGTCAGAAAAACCTGCTTGACGATGAAAAGAAGAAGAAAGTTCGTTGTGATGAGAAGCTGTATTCTATCTTTAGGAAGAAGTATGTGAATCAAAAGAGGATTTATTCACTTTTAAATGCTCACTTTAAAGAGAACCTTGAGCAGTTGGAGTATATCTCACTTTTGGAGCGTGGCTTCGGTGAAAAGAATGAAAAGGTTTTAGTCCCTTGCAAGAAGCAGAAAACAGAAAAGTCAGATGAGGAAATTTGTGAGAAGGAAGTAAAATCTGAAATGCGTTCAACTGGTTTAGCCACAATCAATGCAGATAATATAAAGCTTGTTTATCTACGCAAGAGCTTAGTCGTAGAGTTACTGAAGCAGAATGAGAGATCTAGGAACAAAGTGGTGGGAAGCTTTGTGAAAGTGAAGAATGACCCGAGGGACCGTATGCCGTACCAGATCTTGCAGGTTACAGGTAAAACCAGGACTTGTGATTATTATTATTTTCTTTATGTCGTAGGCTTTACGTTTTTCTTTTTCTTCCTACTTCCAGATAATTTTGACTCATTTGTTGCATGTCGTCAACCTGTGAGACATTCTATACTGTCAAATTTCCAAATCTAATCTCTGAATTTCTCCTTTTTGTCCTTTTCTGTAGGCATTAAAACCTATGATGACCAGGGCATATTTCTCTGTGTTGCTGGTATTCTAAGTGATGTTAATATTTCCAGGTTGGATGATTCTGACATTAGCATGGTGAGTTATTTCCTTCAATTTGTTTGTTTCCATCTCTTTGTATTATTATTATACCAATTCTATGTAGAATGGTCAAAATTTACATTGGTTTTACTTATTAAAATCTAAAAACTTCCACTTTCCTCTTCAGGAAGAGATTGAGGAGTTGAAGCAAAACGTGATAAGTGGCCTTCTGAGACAGCCAACTGTTGTAAGTTGTTAACGTGATATAGATTTCTGTGGTATCACAAACAAAGGATATGGTCCTCTGTTTGGAGTATAGCTACATTACCTCCACGAAGTTGAAGAATTGTGTTTGTTTCTAATAGGTTGAGATGGTGCAGAAGGCTAAGGCTCTCCATGAGGATATAACAAAACATGTGAGTATCTCTGCAAGCACAAGATTTAAAATTATTTAATGATCATAGGACAGATAAAATAAAATGGTTAGTTTATTCACTTGATGGTTTAGTGCAGCATCTCACGTTTCTTGTGTGAATGTTTGAAAAAAAAAACAGTGGATTGCAAGGCAGCTTATCATTCTACAGAAACGCATCAGCTATGCTAATGAGAAAGGATGGAGAAAAGAATATCCTTTGGATTATATCATCATCTTCAAACACATTTGAACTTTTTATATGATCCTTACATTTGAACACCTTAACTCCTGTTCTACATTAGACGAGTATTTAGAGGAGAGAGAACTTCTCCAAAAACCTTCAGAGCAGGAGAGATTATTAAGAAAAACTCCAAAGATCGTCGAAGACTTCATCGAGGTTAAATCAGAAGCAGCTGCATCCTCAGATAGCAGCAAGCAAGGGAAGATCAGCGGTTTGTCTAAGGAGACGACGGTGATAGAGATCGACTGAGTAACCAAGATTCTGCAGCAGCATCAAGTGGAAGAAGATTGTTTTTTCCTTGTACATCTATCTTTTGGTTTGGTTAAAAAATTAGAATGGGAAGTTCTCTCTTCCATTAAAACTTGAAAAAAAAAAAACTCGGCTTCCTAAAAAGCTCTTCTTTTGGTACTGACTGGCTTTTTGCAGAAACAGGAAGCTTAAAACTAATGGAGCTGCTTATGTGTTGTATGATGGTCTCATGTATGTAATATGGCATGCTTGATGTTCATGTATGTATATACTAGTGACATGTCCAGCTATCAAAAGTTGAAATCAACGTCTTCAGTACTTTGTATTGTACATGGACTCGTTCTCTTGCTTGCCAATTTAGCAGAATCCCATGACTGTTGTTACTTGTTACCATACGCAAACTATATTGCCAGCATTCTATATTTCTATTTAAACTTAGATTCGAATTAAACCGTCGGTTTGTTAAGGCATAAAGGGTTATGACTAAACTCGACATTTACGACTTTACCCCTATCTATTTTTAAAAAGTTACATTGGCGCGTTTCCGACGTTTCTCTCTTCTGACGTCGGCACCTTGGGGCCATCTTCGTCACTGGCGTATTAGTCGTCACCGTCGTCTTCTCAACTCATCGTTTTTTGCTCATCTCAGTTGTCGATTCGAAGTATCTCGTACTCTCTATTCTAAACGAGTAAGTTTCTGTAATTTTTGTTTGCAAACAATGATTAGTTATGGTGATTAGAACTCAGGAGTTGATTATAAATACTCGAAGAAGAAATCGTGATGGATTCATTAGCTTTTGATTAAGCAATTAAAGCTACATTAATATTGTAGATCAGGTGTTCGATAAAATGCCTGACTTAAATTTTAAGCTCAAACTGGATTGATATAAAAATGTCTGGAACCAACTCTATCAAATACGGTTTTGTGTTGATATAATAGTTTCATTAAAGCTTCTTGTTGCATCTGGCTATCCCAATAGTCTTCTTGCTTTCAGGAGACTCTTGCGATGTCCGAAAAGATGCACGTGTTTCTCAAGGACATAGTTCCGGCCGCACAGAACAACATAAACACGCGTTTCATCATCCTCGATAAAGCAAGATCGCCGGCGAGCGGAAAGAGTTGTGTCGCGTTAGCTGCTGATGAAACGGCGGCGGTTCACATACAGCTGTGGGGAGACGAGTGCGATGCGTTCGAGGCTGGCGATATCGTGAAGCTCACCAATGGGATATTCTCGTACGTGCGCAACACTGGCCTCGTTCTCAGAGCTGGGAAACGCGGGAAGATGGAGAAGATGGGAGAGTTCACGGTTGCGTTTGTCGAAACGCCAAACGTCAGCGAGATCCAGTGGAATCCTGACCCACAGAATCCTAAACGCTATATTCAGAATGGCGCCGTTTCAGCTTATTCCCGTATTTTCCCTCCTTTGCCTTGAATAAGATTTGTAAACAAACCCATAAATCGAAGATAAATCATCTATATATGCTACTACCATTTGCAAAGTGATTTTAAGTAAACAAAACTCTCTTTACCATATAAAATCACCTTATTAAACTATGCTGCTAATATATATATGAGGTCTATTAAATTACCAATCAAAATGTATATAAAAAAGTCAAATCCAAATGCTAAATTAGATTTTCTCATAAGTTCATAAACTAATTCCCAACTCATTTAAACTCAACCAGTAAACTTAGTTATTAAATAAACATACAAAAATAACTCAAGATCATAAAAATTCGAACTGAATGACCACGAGACCAAAGTCACGACGGCAATAAACGTAGTGACCTTAATAGTCAGGTCAAATGGTGCAGAACCCATCTACTTATATGGAAAATTGTTAATCTTGCAAGAGTACTTTCAACTATGGCCTCTTAATAATCTCAAGGGATACTAATAGTGTATCAGATAAATTAGGGGGAAAAGGTAGGACCGAAAACTTTAACTTATGTAGTAACTTGAAACAATATGCTGTATCAGCCTGTTTAATATATAAAAAGTTGACAAAAAAAAAAGAAAGAAAGTTAACAAAAACCCAAAACACTTTCAGGAACCTCTATCCTGTTTTTTTTATTTCACCGTGAAACACAAACCTTGAGAAGATATTGATTTGGCAAAAAATTACTTGACCACACAGATCTTGATAACCGAAGCAGCACCAATACGGTGCAGAGCCACCACAGCATCACCATGGTTACATAGTCCTTTTTCAGTCGCCGATTTCAAAGCAGACTCAATAATTTCCTCAGTAGATTCACTGTCAGTCGCTTTTGCAGATCCTTCAGCCAAAACCGGAATCAAACCCCTATATATCAAACTATGCCTTGCCGGTGACTCATCGCTGCAGCTCCAGTTAAATGTATCGCTGGTGAAAACCGGAACAACCACCGATAGAATCGGAACAGCTGGTCTATACTTGGCCACGAGTTTGGCCGTTGTACCTCCTCTGGTCAACACGATGATGAGTTTCGCCTTGGCTTTGTTTGCGGTTCTTACAGCGGATGATGCAAGACTCTCAAGCGTGCTCATCGGAAGTGGGGTTGCTCTAATCATCTCCTTGAAGATTGTGTTGTAGTCAAGCGATGATTCTGCTTCGATGCAGATTTTAGCCATTGTTTTCACTGCTATCTCAGGGTAGGCTCCTGCAGCGCTTTCACCACTGAGCATGACGCAGTCCGTGCCATCGAGAACCGCATTTGCTACATCCGTGGCTTCAGCTCGTGTTGGCCGTGGCGATTTGATCATAGACTCGAGCATTTGAGTGGCTGTGACCACCGGTTTACCAGCCAGGTTACACTTGTAAATCATCATCTTTTGAGCCAAGAAGATCTTCTCTATTGGTATCTCCATCCCGAGATCACCACGAGCAACCATGAATGCATCCGTTTCACGCAAGATCTCATCGAAGTTCAGCACTCCTTCCTGGTTCTCAACCTTCAAAAATTTCAAACCGAAAACAAAAAAATCAGATACCATACCTTCAAACAACTTACTTAGCCACAGATGAAATCAGGTACGTGTGTGCGTTGTTACCTTGGACATCAACATTATACTCTTGGAATGTGATCCAAGTACTTTCCTGACATTAACAAGATCTGATCCTTTGCGAACAAACGAAAGAGCAATCATATCGATTTTGTTTGGAACACCCCATTTAAGAATATCTTCTACATCCTTCTCAGTCAATGTAGGGAGATCAACAACGACACCGGGGAGATTCACATTCTTTCTTTCACCCAGCATCGCTGTATTTTCACATCGACACAGTACAGTTCCAGACTTCGGATCACATGACAGTACAGCTAGACTTATGCTCCCGTCTGCACACAGTATGGTATGTCCGGGCTGCACATCCACCGGCAGCTTTTTGTAGCTCATGGAAATCGTTTTTTCATCACCCTTGATTTCATAATCAGTGCTAATAGTGATCTCCTGACCTTCCTTTAGTTGTATAGGGTTCCCATCTTTCAAGAAACCAGTACGAATCTCAGGCCCCTGTGGTATAACATGAAAATCACATATTGAACCAACGCCATCAAGTAACATATGTTTCTATCAACAGTAACAAGCAAAATGTAAACACTAAATGGCCAATCCTCATGCTCGAGACCTTAGCTAGAAGCAACTCAAACAGCAACCAATGACACTCAAAGCATTAACCATGTTCGAGTTTCATCTTCATGATCTTGAGTTGAAAAGAGAGATGAAGCAGAAAAGAAGAGAAAGAGAAACCTTTGTATCAAGCATAACAGCAGCGAGGATGCCTGTATTCTGCATAGCGGTGCGGAGATTGTCAAGAGTCTCCTGGTGGTACTCATGGCTGCCGTGAGAGAAGTTGAAACGAGCAACATTCATGCCAGCTTTGAGAAGCTTCTCAATCATAGGAACAGACCGAGACGCAGGACCTAATGTGCAAACAATCTTCGTCTTTGGAGTCCTCCCATCATTTGGTAGCTCCTTCAATATCCCTTCTATGTCTATGTTCGACATTTCTTCCAATCCCTCAAAACTCCTAAACACAAAACATCCTTCCCATCAATCTTCAATAAAAGATTCAACACGTAAAGATCATGATCACAATTTCTCAGAGAGAGACATAGATCCATCTTAACGGAGAACAGAGATTCCACATCGATACTTCGTTTACAAGTGATCATGAGAAGCATAACTAATCAAAGTCCACCAAAACGTTTTTTTAAACAGCCAAAAAGACAGGGACTTTAAGACTCGACGAGCAAAAATGAATACATATTACGACTGATCTGATACAAGATTAACGATTTATGAGAAGGGATCTAACAAATATCAGAGAGACGAAGAGATGATCGGAGAGAATTGGATTTCACCTGAAAACGCTGCTTCTGTGTCCTTTTTTTTAGAGTGTGAAAGCCGCCGGAGACTCGAAAACTGTTAATGAAGAGAGAGTTTATAACGGCGTGCAATAAATGCCACGTGGAATTATTAAAACTGTTATAACCAATGGGAATTTTTTAACACTAACCCAAAATATAAGTTCCTGCCCCTTCGAAATCCGGATATCGTGGACTTGTTGGTTTTCTTTTGTTGTGGTACTTTTTTTCCTATTAAAATATTAATTATCGAGTTTGCAACATGCTATGAACCTAAGACTGCGATTATTCTAACCGAGGAATATGCTTTTGGATCTAATAAAGAGATGTGCTATTCTTTCGAGAAGAAGGTCTAAGCGTTTTTTTCGTTGTTAAACCAAAAAAGTCTAAATATATATATGTATATTTCAAAAAGAGTAGCCTGCAAACAAATATTTGACTTGTTCGAGATTGTTTATACTTGTCTTTTCTGTGATCACACAATAGTATTCTGTCTATTCTCATTAAAAGTTTCATTTATGCTTATTAATTGCATGAATTTGATTGATACTTTATGCAAGGAAATTCATTTCTTTTATACAATAATTTTTCCTCGTATAGTTTTCCATGTTACCATCTTTTCTATAAATATGCTCCTTGGTTTTGTTTTCTGTTCTTATGAAAATTGAGAAGCCATAATTTCATGGAAACAATACCTTTCTTTTTCTTTTTCTTCAGTCTCTTTTGGAATGATCAAGGAGCCATTTGTTGTCTATATATTCTAACTTATATTAGAGACTAGGAGAGCATTCTTATTAACTTATTAGAAATCTCACAAAAATGGAAGCAACCATGTATTAATGAATTAGACCTAAGTTTCTTAGTTCCAGGAAGCTTAGCGTGGCCTTTTCTATCAATAACATACAGAGTTTTCGCAAAATTGACATTACATAAGTGAAACCAAAGGTACTCAAAGAAGCAAGACTTCTAGGAGATTTTCAACATAGACCCATCACAAGATTGAAAACACATATAAGCACCTGATATCCTGATATTGTTACATGAAGCTAACATAAGAAAAGAGCAATACTTGGTCTTTGTCTTGATGGATTTGCTTCACATGCGTTTCGGGGGAACGTATTGTACACGCTCTTCTTGGCATAAGTGCTGCAGCAAATCACCAGAATAAGAAAGAGAAAGAAAAATGAAGTTAGAGAAAGTGAAAAACACAATGACTGCCTGTCCTGAAATTGTGTATTTTTGCTTTTCTCTGGGAGCCATGTTCTAATTTTGAAACACAAAGTAAGGTGTTGTGATATGTTGGGGAGCCCAATTTAAAATCATGAAGATAATAGTATATTATTACCTGCATTTCCTCTGTGAGTGGCTCAGAGACAGCAAGAGTGTAGCAACCAGGAGCAAACTTCCCTGTAAAATTTAGAAACGTCATCCAATCAGCTAATCATAAGCGTTTTACACAAGGAGCCAAACTATCGTGTAATGTCAAATAAGAGATCTAAAGCCACATTCGGATTTTATATCAGATTTAAGCCTCTGAGCCATATTCTTCTGGAAACAGGGAATCACATGACTCTTGTATGTCATACTGTCACTGGAGATCTCACGGTCAATCTTTAATACAAAAAAGATGTGCTAATGAATGTGACAGTAATCTCGCCATCTATAATCTATCAGAGTATAATGATGAGAAACATTGTTGGACGCTATTTGCTGAGCACAAACAGGAAAGCCGATAGTTGAAAAGGAGGCAACATACCAATTCTTAACCACCTAGCCGCCCAGCTTCTACTTGGATCCATCACAGAGATTATACTGCAAACAATCTTAATAACAGTCAGTCCACATGAAGATATCAACGTACAACATGAGACAAACCCCACTAAGCCTCTAAAAACAACTCTTAAAGCCGTAATAAGCTTCGGGTATGATGCTACAATTAAAAACATTAGCCCACCCAACAACAATGCAAGTTCGTTGAAAGCAAATAAATCAGGAAACATGAATCTATACATACATTCAGAAGATACTTTAATTTCATCCTCGGCAGAATTACTCCAAAGTTCAGAACTTTCCAACTAATACACACTAAAGTTTAAATCTTCTGAAACCATAGAAGATTGTGAACAGTACCCATAACTTGCCTATCCAAGTAACAGAAGAAAAGACTAAATCACAGGGTTTCGATAAATACCCATTGAAGTTGGGAGTAGTGACCTCCACAATACGCTCGTGATCCTCTTCCATCTTGAAGAAAGGACAATTCTCGCACCCAGCGTCCCTGAACTGTTGGACGAGAATCAAACACCCCCACAACAATCTTACAAAAGAGAAAAACTTTAATGGAAACAAGGAATGAACTCAAAAAACCTGATCGTAGGTCTTGACGAGTCGGCAACGAAGACAAGCCCTAAGCTCATGGCCGAAGCTAGTCGGAATCTGGGCTGGTGCGCTTCCCATGTTGTTGGTTTCTCAATCACTACTCTGGAAATGTCTCTTCCCAAATTCCAGTTTCTCTGTTAGATTCTTCTCTTCAGTTCGTCCCAAATTCTCAAGTCTTTTTTTTTTTTTTTTTAATTTAATAATAGACGAAGAATCCCAATTAAATAATAAGTGGGCCGTAGTTGGGCTTAAATTAGGGCCTGCCTTGCAACTAATCTTTAGATGTCAATTAAAGAAGAAAATTAGTGGGCTTAAGCAGTTACAGAACCTTTATTTCTTCTTCGTCATTTGCCGCCTTTGTTTCGAGTTCCCCCACGCCCTATAAATACAGTACAACCATTCTCTCTTCATTTTTTCTCTCTTCTTTAGCTCTTTTGCACATTTTGGCTTCGCGTATCCGTTTCTCTCAATCTCTTGCTGGGTTTTGCTTCTTCTTTCGTAAAGGTTGAACCTTTTTTTTATTGCCGCTTTTCTTCTTCTTGCTCTATTTCGCTACTTTTTTGGTTATGGCATCTCGAGTCTTCTTCCAATTTGATCCCGTTTCACGTTCTTCTACTGATGATCTCACTAAATGTGTTCCCTTGCGTTGCTTTTTTACTTCTTTTTGTTCCCGTAGTTTGAGTGGTTTTACTGCGACATTGGCCATTGAGGTATCTTGATTTCGTGATATCCTCGGAGACTAGTTTGTTTTTGATCGAACGCGTCAAGGGTTTTACTGATTCTTGTTTGATTATTCGTTTACCTCTGAAAAGTTTTGATTGTTCATCTCATCGCTACTTCGCTATCACCATTCTTTAGAGATATGATAATGTTTCATCTGTTGTCTCTTTATGTGTATGGTATGCTTGGTTGATTCTAGGAAAGCTCAAGATTTGATTTTTCTGTCTCTCTGAAGGATGAGACTTTCGGAGTTTTTGGAACAAACTCGTAAACGTGGGAGACCTGAGGAACCTTCAGGAATCCTAGTGGATGGTACGATAGGCTCCAAAGGTCTCGTCAAGAAGTCTGAGTTCATTAGGATAATCGTTGATGCACTTGTCTCGCTTGGATTTTCTAGCATTGCGGCCGATTTAGAGAAACAGTCTGGCGTTAATCTGCACGATTCTACTACTAAGCGGTTTCTTGAACTAGTAAAGCGTGGAGAATGGGACAAAAGCATTAAAGCACTGCAGAGGTTTCGACTGCGTGATGAAAAGGCTGTGAGATTCTTGCTACTAGAGCAAAAGTTCCTTGACTTTCGGAATAATCACAACGATAAGGATGCTCTGAAGATCGTCAGGGAAGAGATGGCGCCTCTTGCTGTTAACAGAAACCGCATTCATCAGCTCGCAGCAAAATTTCTAGAGCCAGCTTCTGGTGAAGATACGGAAAGTGTGAATTCAAGGTCCACGGAGGTTGTGAAGAAACTGCAAAAACTATTTCCTCCTGCAGTCATAATGCCAGAAAGGAGGCTGGAGTGTCTCTTAGAGAAGACCCTTGATAGTCAGAAGATTCACTGTGGATTCCACAATGTTCCGGATACTGATTTGTCCCTATTCTCTGATCATTCTTGTGGGAAACGGAAAATTCCTTCCAAGACTATACAGGTAATAACACTATACACCAATCCGCAAATGTTACTTCTGATTGCTTCTGATGTTATTGTTTCATTTATAGTGAATGCTGAAAACATTAAGAGCATCACATAACTTTTGCTAAACGATTTAAAGTCAGTGTTACACTGTTTCTTGTTCTTGATTCATTGATTACTTAGCAGGCTATTTTACCAGACTTTCTATCACTTACCTTTAATGATGATATAGCACAATACATTAAGTTCTCTATATGTGAATGGTTCAGATATTGGCGGAACATACCGACGAGGTCTGGTTCTTGAAATTCTCACATTTAGGCAAATACTTGGCTTCTACTTCCAAGGATAATTCAGCAATTATATGGGAGGTAACCAACTGTGGCTTGCTTCAACTTGTTTATGCTGTGCATTTAAAATTTTCCCTGAATTAAGCGCAAAGTGAGGCTACTTGTTTGGCAATATTTGCTGATGCACGCAGATGTACTTTTTAATTTCCAGATCAATGCAGAGGGCAAGTTTGTGATGAAGTATAAACTTAGAGGCCACAAGAAGCCAGTTGTAGCAGTCTTTTGGAGTCCTGATGATCAACAAGTCATTACATGCGGAGAAGATGAGATTATCGGGCGCTGGGATGTTGGTTCAGGACAATGTATTCAATTGTATGGAATAGAAGGTGTTGGTTCCTTTTCTTGTGGATGGCTTCATGACGGTTCAGGTATAATTGGTGCAATGGCAGACAGACGCATCTATTTGTGGAATTTAGATGGGACTAACCTGGAGCACGAGCAAGAAGAACGGGCACAAAAGATTTCTGACGTAGCCATGACGACTGATGGGAAGTGGCTTGTAAGCGTGGGCAGGGAAGAGAATGAGATCACATTGTTTGATAGAGAAACCAGAGATGAGACACTGATACAAGTGGACGACATGATTACCTCGTTCTCGCTTTCGGAAGACAACAAGCATCTTCTAATCAATCTCATTACCCAGGAGATCCACCTCTGGAACATTGATGGCGAACCATGTAAGGTTTCGGGATTCGATGGGCACAAGCGTAGTCAGTTTATCCTCAGGTCTTGCTTTGGTGGGTTTGAAGAAAATTTCATCGCCAGTGGGAGTGAGGATTCTCAGGTACAAATCTTTCATTTTTTTTACACTATGGAAACACATAAAGAATGGACCTTAAGAAAGAGTGATGATGGAGAATTTAACTTATCTTAGAATCTTTCTGGTCTCAGAAACGTTTTCCTCTGAAAATGAGAGATCTGTCTCTGTTGTTGTTGCAGGTATACATATGGCACAAAGTAAAAGGGAGGAAACCTTGTTGTGTATTGTCAGGACACGGAAGAGCTGTGAACTGTGTGAGTTGGAACCCGACTGATCTTCATATGTTGGCCTCAGCGAGCGACGATGGAACCATACGGATTTGGGGACTGGACGATAGTTGAAGTGATTCAATGGTAACTGATAATGATGACTTGACTGCAAATTTGATTCATTTGATATTCATTATGTACATAGGATATATACCTTTTATGTGGGTTGCATTCTTCACCCTCCTGTTGTTTTTTGCTTACTTTGGGTACAACAGAGATAAGAACTAAAGTTTGAATACCAATAGTGAGAAAAAGAGAAATAGAATGTTGATGCTTCGATAGAATCTTTATGTTCAGAACTGAGCTTTCGATAGAATCTTTATTTGAAATCGGTCAAATGTTTAGCTTGGCCAATTTTGAAAACATTTTAACTTGAATCGATCAGAGTCGGCGAATTTCAGGACATTTTGTATAAAACAAAAGTATCAGAGTTTGTATGACACAATAGTTTGTACAAAGATTAAATTCATACAATTTGTGGTTTCTCGAACTTTCTGTTCAAAGAAAGGTATGCTTCAAAAGTCCGGGAAATCTAAAAAAATATTTGCGGACATTAGGTTAAAATGAACGAAAATTAATGTAGATTAAAATGATAACTAACAATGTATATTCTTAAGAATATACTCAAATGAAAAAGAGAATTCATTTATGATATTGATAAACTAGCTACAAAGAGTGCTATTTCAAACTATAGATCAATGATATTTTCTAATTTCTCCAGTTAATCAATAAAACACAACCTTTTTTGTATCAAAGATGCTTGTTTCAGATTCTAGATCAACGATTTTCTTAACATCATATTTTGTTCCTCTTGAGTAACACAAAACGAGGAAAACTGTTTATATTGTTATTATTCTAAATGGAAATGGGAAGGGAAGAAGAAAAGAAAAGGTACATTTAACTGATTGATGGAAAGGAAAACAAAAGGTTAGCAAAGGCGAGTGCAGTAGCAACGGCGATGGAAGCCATGGCAGTGACCACCTGAAAAGCCCTCGCCACGGCAGATCATGGCACAGTTGTGGTCGGACCAACACATGCGCTTGAAGTGATGGCTCTTTGATTGGCACATTCTTCCCTCAGTCCCAATAATCTCCTCTATAGATTACACCAATTAATAAGCATTAAAATGTAACATATAAGAATGAATGGAGATATATCACGTGTCAAACACTCCACATATATACCCATTGATAGTTTATGCAACTCATTTTTATTCAAATTCTAAACATACATTTTTTTTCAAACATCAGGATTTATTTTGAGGTTCGATCGGTTACTCAAAGTTAGCTAGCAATGGTTTTGGAACTTATTTAAGGATCCTCGAATAACCCCGATCTATTTATATTTATATTTACGCGTCAGTGCATGTGCATAGAAAGAAAAAAAAAGGAATGAAGCAAAAATCTTACGAGATGAGAAGAGGATGAGAAACAAGAAGAAGGCAGCGAAAGTTTTGTTCTCCATGTACGTCCTATATGATATTGAGCAATTTCTTGTAAATATGAAATGCTAAAAACGTAAGTTCATGGACTAAGTAAAGACCAAGGTCTCTATGAGATCATATATATATAGAGGTTCATATGTATAGGCGTATAGCGTGGTTGTGATTTCTTTTTATTTTGTTTTTTAACATAATGTAGTTGTGTTTTTTTATTTACTTTTTCAAATCAACGAGCACTAAGCATCGAGTTTCGAACAATCCCATTTATTAATTTGCTAGTACGTAGTATTATTTATTGGGTTGGTGCTATGTGGACAAACGATCAATTGCACTGCACAGACCCACACAATAACTGTCAATAAGACAAAAATATGCAATCGAAAGATGCTCAGGACTCAGAAGTAAATAACAATTTTAAAAAAAAAATATATATTATTAGAAATTGTGAAACTCGAATAAAGGAACAGTGGTCGGCAAATTAACAGAAGTAGAAACTAATCAGAAAATATTATTTTGCTTATGGGGAAATGGTGAAACCGTGAAAGAGAGGGCCACTCACGTGCGGACTGGTGCACCAGCGCTTTGTCTCCACGTGACACGGGAGATAAAATGCACAGTTTACCACACCACACAAATTTTGATAGGACTAAAATTATTTTACTATGTCAGTCCTAACATATATATGGGCCTTAAACTGACAAGAGATGAAACGTTACAAAGGCCCATAAAATGCGGAATATACATTCAAGAAACCGAATTTTAGGCCCTACTGTAAGATGTACTATAATGTATCCGAACTGGTGAAGGTGAAATATAATAATAATTTCCTTTTTATCGAAAAATATAATAATAATTTGGTAGAAAACTTTCAGCCATATATATAGTTTTTTTTGTCATTCAGCCATGTATATAATATCCACGCTTATTGTTTTTGTCACATTGTGATGATTAAGCTATTAGGGAATATATATGGACGAAAGCGCAATGACAAACGCAAAAATACAATTGTGGCCACAATCATTCATATGTGATGCAATAGAAAGTATAAACATTGTTAGATTTGATTTACTTGAAGTTGAAAGCTCGAAACTACAAATGATCAAATAAATGATATCAACTTATTAACAAAAATTAGAAGCATTTGAAATTCCAAAGTTAATGCTATATATAAATAAAGATGCCTATACCAACAACAACAACTAGATCTCACCTTTTTAGCTGGCTTAGTTTGCAGTAATACACGGATCACGACGACTTAGCTTAATCCACAATATTTTAAAAGCACATACAAACTTATGATCCATAATTGAACAACAAAAAAAAACTATAAGTTTTGACCCATTGCGTTCCCACACATGATTTAAAAGCACATACAAAATTTAAGATTTTTTTTTCTGAAAAGAATACAATATAGTTCAGAAAAAAAAAAGAATACAAAACAATATTATCCACTATAGTAATTATTGACCATTCTCTTGACTTTATGTATGTAGCAAACACCAGTACACCACGTGGTTGGCAACAGCTTGGCCCATTGTAACGGAAAACAACTTCAAATGAGATGTATCTTAAGTTATGGGTCATAAAATTTTCATCAAACCTTAAAATATACGAGATATATTACTATATAATATAAGGTTTGACAATTGAACCCATCCTATTTATTAGAACATGAAGAATGGTTGTGAATTGCTAAGCCTGTCACGTGATGGCCGGCTTGGAAGCTCCAAATGCAATTAATTAATTATAATCACTAACTTAGCGTGTTAGTTATGGTCGGTTGATAACTGATAGTCTGATACACACATGACACATGCATACTGTAGTAATTTATTACTACTAAAATACTAATCGAAATGATCAATGGGGTTTGTCTCTATTTAACCGACCTCGACCATGCTGCGTTGTACTACAAACACGAGAAGACATCAAAAAGGTTAACATATTTCATAAATATTTAAAACTAATATTAATCTTAATCATTTATTTAGAACGTTATAGAATCAATTTGGAAAATTAGTGTAGTCATGCACGTCCTTGAATGTTATGTGCATAACCTAAGGAGTAAGGTAAGGATTTGAATTAAGGAAAAAGAAAGAGTAGTTTATAGTAGTAGTATTAATTTAATTAATGACCGTTGGATTGAAGCTGTTCATGGGAAATCGAGCGACCTCTTCACGTGGCTCAGTCCCATTACCCATCTCCTCCGTTTACTCCTCCATCATCGATACATACACTGATACACATACACATACACATGAGTGTACGTGTGGGGGGCAATCTCAGATCCCCACGAACGACGCTTTATAAAGATTGACGACTTTTCTGAAACAAAGCCAACTTCATCCAACTGTGTACTGTGACAGATTTCTCAACGAGATCGTCCTCGTACATATACCGTATATATATACATACACATACAAGAACTTAAACTTGTTCGGGAGTAAGAAGAGAGATGGACAAGTATGAAGTTGTCAAGGATTTGGGAGCTGGAAACTTCGGTGTGGCTCGTCTTCTTAGGCACAAAGAGACGAAGCAGCTTGTTGCCATGAAATACATCGAGAGAGGTCGCAAGGTTTGTTCTCTCTCTCTCTCTCTTTGTATGAAAAATAGTATCTTTGAATCAAAGGATGATGATTTTGACATTTGATGGTAATATGTTTGGGTTGCAGATAGACGAGAATGTGGCGAGAGAGATTATCAATCACCGATCACTTAGGCATCCAAATATCATCCGATTCAAGGAGGTTTCTTTTTCTTCTTCTTAAAGTCATATGTTAGAGTTGTGAACAGTGTCTAGTACTACTTAAACAGAGATTATAAGGGAATTAGTACAGAGTTAATTTTAAATCATTCTTGAAGGTGGTTCTGACGCCAACTCATCTTGCTATTGTAATGGAGTATGCTTCTGGAGGAGAGCTCTTTGAACGAATCTGTAATGCTGGTAGATTCAGTGAAGCTGAGGTGAGACATGTCTTTTTCTTTTTCTCAAAAATCCTAACTTGGGGTCTTGTTCGATTTGTCGACATATCTTCTCTTGATCTGATCTCTGTTTTTTGAATATTCCAGGCTAGATACTTCTTTCAGCAGCTGATTTGCGGCGTGGATTACTGTCATTCCTTGGTATTTTATACCAAAGCCAAATCTCATGAAACTGACAAGTTCAATATTTGCTATCATTTTGTATAATCTTTTTTTTTTTCTTTCCGCAGCAAATATGTCATAGAGATCTTAAGCTTGAGAACACACTGCTCGATGGGAGTCCTGCGCCACTATTGAAAATCTGTGATTTTGGTTACTCCAAGGTACATTCATTAGTCTTTTTTTCTTTTAGGCTTCTCATTTTTAATACCATAATCGGTCGGATTGGATCTAATAAATCATATGTTTTGTGTAGTCATCTCTGCTTCACTCTAGACCTAAATCAACTGTCGGAACTCCAGCTTACATTGCACCTGAAGTTCTTTCTCGAAGAGAATATGATGGAAAGGTAACATTACTCATGACTCTTTACTGGTCTGATCTTTATTTTTCACTTGTTAATGGAAATGCTTTGGTGATTGTGTTATGTAGCATGCGGATGTATGGTCTTGCGGTGTGACTCTTTATGTGATGCTGGTTGGAGGTTATCCGTTTGAAGACCCTGATGATCCGAGAAACTTCAGGAAAACAATACAAGTATGTTCAACTCCGCATATTCAACTGCTTTTCGGCAACATTTTTTTTCACCTCAGTTCATCTCCTAAGTGTTTTTATGGTGTTGTCAAAATGTTCTGCAGCGTATAATGGCTGTCCAGTACAAGATCCCGGACTACGTTCACATATCGCAGGAGTGCAGACACCTTCTCTCTCGCATATTTGTCACTAACTCAGCTAAGGTACGTACTTGATCACTTCTCTGAGTTAAAACCTATTTTGGAGGTTTCGACTTTCTTCTAATCTTTTAATGAAATGTCATGATAAAGAGAATCACACTTAAAGAGATCAAGAAGCATCCATGGTACTTGAAGAACTTACCAAAGGAGCTTACAGATTCTGCTCAAGCAGCGTACTACAAGAGAGACAACCCAAGCTTCTCTCTTCAAAGCGTAGAGGACATAATGAAGATCGTAGGAGAAGCAAGGAATCCAGCTCCGTCTTCTAGTGCCGTCAAGGGCTTTGATGAAGATGAAGATGACGTGGAGGACGAGGTTGAAGAAGAGGAAGAAGAGGAAGAAGAAGAAGACGAGGAAGACGAAGAAGATGAATACGAGAAGCATGTCAAAGAGGCACATTCTTGCCAAGAGTCTTCTAAAGCTTAAGAAAAATAAAATCTCACTCTGTTGTTTAATATTCAATATGTTCTTATCTTTCCGTTTCTGTGAATTCGAACATCTCTTATATCTATTCTATATGCAATTAAATCAAAATCAGCCAGTTTTCCTATGACATAAAGATAGCAACTTTCACATTCAGCTTCATTACACAAACTGGAACAGTACACCTCCGTATATAGCATAGCTCATGTTTCAACAAAGTGAAAGGACGTACCTTTACTCGTATACATAACCAGATCTCATGGTGCTATATTCTAATTTCATAATACTAGAGACACAGCAACACCAACACACAAAACACAAACTTTTTCTGTAAATTAACAAAACCTAGAAAGAGCAAGAGTAAAAGAATACATATATTTATGATGAGACAAGCAGTTTTGGGTGTTTCAGTCACTGAAGTCTACACTTCCACTGCGTGAGCTGCTGCCATCGCGGCTATGCAACGAAAGGCCTCTCATATGACCTGGTAAACCGGAGGCACCATCAACTTTCTTCTCCTTGAAGAATTTTTCCCTCTCAACGTGTTTTGCAGGTGGTGGTGGAATCACAACAGGCGGAGATTGCGAATGGCTATCACCACCACGTGATGACTCCTCTGATGGTAAAGGACGAATTAGTGGACGGTTGAGTCTTTCACTATGGATTGATGATCCAAGTAAGGCTTGTGGAGGTAATGGCTCTTCTTCATCCTCAGGCATTGCTCTAGCTTTCCCTTTCCGCAATCTGCAAGAGACATTCACATGGATCCTTGGACTTAGCATCAAGAATAACCGTTTTAGATGCCAAGAACCTTACGAGCCAATCAACTTTGTAACTTATAATTTAGAGATTAAGAAACTGTAAGGGGACAGACCTTCTGAATAACTGTTCAGGCTCCTCTTCCTCATCCTCGTCTTCAAGGTTAAGATGGGTTGGATTAGAGATAGAGCTGCTCGATTTGGTATTTGCATTAGAAGCGTTAAGCTCGAGTTTCTGGTGACCGTTTGAGGTAGGACGTCTAGGTTCTCGATTGGAATGATAACCATTGGATGTAGTAGACCTGCCTGGCATTGTGATTCTACCAGACAGTAAATCTTCATGTCTATTAAGAATTCTCTGAAGTTGCTCATTCAATTCGATTGCTTGAGAAACTGCTCTTTCATCCCTGCACAAACAAGCCAATCTACTTGAGAAAGAAAATGCTTTTAACATGTCATCTAAAGCAAGAGAGACGGAACTTGCCTCGATGTCATGATGAGGTGCATTACGCGCTCTTTCTGAAACGAGCATTGTTCGACAAGATCAAGAGTAAACTCATCTTTTGCTCCCTAAATGGACAAAAGTGGATCAAACTGAGGTTATCACTCAGGCTAAGAGATCAACAAGAGAACCAAGGAATGTTTGTTTAGTGGAGGTAACAATACAAAGTCATGGAGGTGGACTATACCTCAGGATTTTGAGAATCAACTGCGTCAAGCACTTCCTTCAAAACTTCTAACGCAGCACTAGCTTTTTGTAAGATGCTACAAGCAAAGAGATAGAACAGATTTAAGGCCTCTTAAAATCGAGTAAACATTTAGTATTTAGGTAATTGACACGCGGAGAAGAAGATACCTAGATGGAGAAGCAGCTTGAGATTCTCGCTGCTGAGTAGGAGCAGTCCCCTCATTTCTAGCAGATGCAAGTTGTTCATTGAGCGTATTTCTTGGAACCGCTTGTGCAGTGACCACAACTGGTGGTGTAGAATTAGGTCTCTGAGGAAATTTAACTCCTGCGTGCTGGAAGTAAAAGAAGATAACAAAAAGAAAAGCCCTCAGTCTTCTCTAATTTCACTTCTTCAAGGACAGATTCACGGGAATTAGATTGTTCTTCGTTTCAAACTTACCACTAATTCATAGTATGCTGTATAATACTGGGGGAATTTCCCTGAAGCGCCACCAAGAGAGGTTTGAGTTGCATCAAGAAGGAGAAAAATCTTCTCTCTTACAGGCAAATCCGACTAAAGGAAGTGTTCGAAAAACACCAACCAAACAATATGCAAACTAAAATAAGCAGCGTAACTCTCAAATTTGTAGAGAAGTAACATCCAGAAACAGAGATAAACATACTTTTTTCTTTACTATCTTCACAAGTGTAGGGAGTACACCTGTATCTATAACCTGCTTATGAATATTCTCTCCAATATTATTCATCAACATCTCCAGCAGCTACAAGAACAAAGAAGACAAGAGCTTCAATTACCAAAACGTTCAAATGTATGTATGACATTCTCCTAAAGCAATTATTCTACGCTAAAAAGATAAATTTAGACTAGGAACCTACCTGGACAGCATATAGTTGAGTATTTGGGTTCTTGCTCCCCAATCGTTTTTTGATAGCCTTGATAACATCTTTTGCTTGCCTGTTTACAATAGAAGAACTCATTAATAGATGAAGAAAATGTTAAAAGTATGTCCAGTACGACACAAAAGTAGCGTGTCTACTTATCTCCATCATATGATCCTTGAGAGGGTGATTAAACATCAGAAAACAACAACTAAAAGTCTGGTGAAGATGTCGCGGTTTAAAAAAGAAGGAAAAAAGTAGTCTGATTGTAATCTACGCTTTATATGACGTACTAGTGTCACAGTTATATCAGAAGATTGGAGATATTTTGGTTCTTCATACCTTTCATCTCGAGCAGCGAGTTCACAGATCTCAATGTTTTTCGCCCAATCCACATCAGCAAGCTTTTCACTTGTTGCAGAACTTACAAGATCCGAAGCCATTTTTGGTTATCTGTTTCAGATAAAAGTAATTAGCAACTAAAATTCTCAGCATGACCAACCAAGATATATTTTGCAGATTTCAAAATCAGATATTTGGTTCACGTTAACAACAAGAACCGCTAGGAGCACAGATGTGTAAGAACTTGGCAAAACCAGAAGAAACTCAGAACCGATCAAAACAGTGTGGTGATGGATCAGACCATAAAGGTTCAACAGAAAATAATAGGCTTTTATTTCTCTCTCACTTATTGAAAGCTTGTATGTATTGACTGGGAGCACAAGATCAGTAAAGAGAACCTACATTTTGACTGTTATATGAGCTTTGCTTCCAAATACAGCTTTGAATGTGCAATAGCTGCTAATCTGCAATCAATAACATCATGTCAGATAGGACGAAATAACTCAAACGGTTACTATGTGGATTATATCACAGCCACACAAAGTAAGAGAATCGTCAACTGATACCACAGAGTAAAAAACCTAGACTCAGGAGACATCTATTCATCAAAATAATGCAAGTCTAGACAAAGCCTAAAGATTGGTCTTCTCTCTCTATGTCTCTGTTTTCATCTACTTAATTCAACCAAATCACATATAACTACGAGAAACCCAAAGATAGTTGAAAAAAAAAACTTAAGGCAGAAATCAATTTATACTTCTTCAAACATGAGATATTTCAGAGACCAGTGAAGCTGAGAACCAGAAACATATGAGTTGGATCAAAAGTGACAAAGGTTAGAATCAAGCAAGAGATACAGTAATGGATAAAAGGATAAAGAAAACAATAAGGAGACGTGAGAAGTTTAGTAATTTTCTTCCTCCTCTGATAAAAAAAAAAGTAATCATTTTTCCCCCAGTTTTAGTGTCTTTCTGTATCAAAGAGATCACTAAACGATAAAGCTCACATCTGATCACACCAACACATGCCCAAAACCCAAAACCCAAATCTAGGAAAGAGACACAAATCCGATCACGAAGAAGACGGAATAAGACCAAAAAAACGGATAACTTTGATCCAAATATAAAAGATATCAAAGCTGTCGACAACATTCTGAACCAAAAATAGATCTCAAACCAATCAAGTAGTTTCATTGGATAACGATAAGAGTGAGAACCCCTTACTCACTTGCAAAAATGGAGAGGATAACGAAGGCGATAAGACGAAAGCGGACAAAGAGTTGATAAACCCTAATCAGCTTGAGCATTTCACGGAGACGTAAAGAGGAAGAAGACAGAGAGCCAGATCGCTAAAACAGAACAAGGAAAAAAAAAAGAGAGCAAAAGATGAAAGACGAAGCCTTTGCGCCTCTCTTCTTCTTCACCGAATTAATCAGACAGATTTAATTCCTTAATTAATCCTTAAAAACAGTAGTATGTGTACTGGTGGTTTTTAATTAGGTGATTAGATAATTATTTTAAAATTAAGGAAATAAAAAAAAGAGTATAAAAGAAAAAATCAAAGGCTGGAGCAGCAGAGCACCGCCATGAGGGAATTGTCTGAGAGGAAAGCTTTTCTCTTGGTAAAGTGTTGTTGGCGCGGGGAAGAGAGATATTAAAGTCACGCGCTTGTCTGCTTTAACCAACAACTGACAGCCTGGTTGACCGCCACGTGTAATACCTATTTTCATTCGGACACCCGATAAAATCTCGGGGAAAAACTTTTGTTTTCGTTTTCAGAGACGTCCCTTCATTTCATTGGTATTTAATATCAGTCCCTTATAGTTGGGATATGGATCAGAATAAATGTAAGCTTTAATTTCGGGAGTCTTCATTTCTGAATTATCCAATTTTTATCTTCAGATTTTTTTGTTTGTCTCCACTTAAATCTATAGAATAAATTTAAAAATATGTTTCCAATTTAAAGTTTGAGTACAAATCGTTCTACAAATGAGGTAGTCAACTAACATTTAAAACTCTTAACTACCAGGTTGACCTTGTTAAATTAAGAAGAAAAAAATGGATTCGACCTTAACAAAATAGTAGTATCAAACAGACAAGTTCCAAGTGTCCACAATTATTCGTAATAAGCTCATAATTGATACTTATTTCTTCTGTTGTCAATAGATCGTAACTAATTTATTTGTTTGGATTCTTAAAAGTTAAACTCTACCAATCAGTACTGTTTATTTTCTTAGAACCTTCAGCATAATGAATTCAAATTATAATTTGGCATAATTATCTTACTATTTATAGATAATTTGAAAAAAGTATACATGTATAATATAGCTGATTCTACCATTTCTATCTGGCGACAACATTGCTTCTCAAGCTTTCTGTTCGAAATATGCAGCTTTTACCATAAAAATGTTACATCTCCAAATAATCCGCCAAATATTTTGGGAGAAAAGAAATGAAGAAAAATTGAGATTGAGTAACAATTACTCCCTATTGAAGTTCTAAATGATTACAAGAGTTGCAGTCGAATGAATGAATGAATGAATGTTAGGTGAGTTTAGCCGAATGTCACAAAAAAGTAGGGTTTAGCGTGTTATTCAGATAAAAATACAGATTATGAACAAACTTGGTAGCGGTAATACAATAACTAAAACTACTTGTAAATTATATTTCCGTTTCCACTAAGGCACTAACCATACTATTACGATTTACGAGTACCAAATTCAATACATTCATTTATACACAACCAGTAATAATATACGGTCCAGCAAACTTAAGCGTTACGAGAAAAAAAAAACGACGTGCCGTTTTCACATTTCAGCACACGATGAAACGACGTCGCTTTTAAGTCCTTCTCTGTTCGTTAAACCACTGAAAGTCAGTAAAGCCTTCACTTGACTGAACCCTTTCTTTCATTTGCCTCCAATTTCCCGGCCACCGGAGACGCGAACTCCGTGTTAACATATCTAAAGCTATGCTTTTGAAGTTCCCTCGCCGAATACGATTCTTCACTCATTCACTTCCGGGGACTACTAGTCTCCTTTCCTTGAACTCTAGAGCACGAGCTTATTATTATACTTCCAGCTCCGTCCCTTTTCTCTCCCGGATACTTCCAGCTACTAATCACTTTGCAATCTGGTCTCGCGTCAACTTCTCCACTCGTCCGAACGGTGACCTACCCGAATTTAAACGGCCGAGTGGCGATGTAGGTGACACCCGCGCGTCAAGGAGCTTGATCGAAGACGAGGAAGAGCTGAGTAATTGGGTAAGCGATCTGAGACCTGGATCATTGCGTGTCCGTCTCACGAGTGATGATGATGACGATTCGGGTCCGGACGTGGATCGTAGCAGGGGAAGAAACCATGACAGAGGAGGAACTAGCGATAAAGTTGGTTCTTTTACGGATAAGCGGTTTAGTGAAAGAGAAAAAGGATCGAACTTTCGGACTCAGGGAAAGAGTAGTCAATCGTCTTTTCGTGGGAGAAGTTTAGATTCAGGATTTAGGAGAGATAGAGGTAGACAAGACTACAAGGGTTTAGGGAAGCGGGAAGATCTTCTAGATGAAGAAAGTAGTGATGAGGATGTTAAGAGTTTAGTAATGGGAAGCATTGGGAATTTGCTTAGTGAAGAGGATGAGGAAGATGACGAAGATTACGATTTTCTTAAGAAGAAAGCGGCTTCTGCTTTTGGGTTTGATAAGCAGAACGGTGTAGGACCGGATAACGCAAGGAGTGATGTTAAAGCCTCAGATTCTTATTTGACCAAGACGAGGTACATTGTTGCTTCTGTGCTCTGTTGAATAATCTGAGAATATATTATACATCATTATCAGAGTTTTGCTTGATTGTACTTAGGTTACTGTAGAATTGATCTTCTTTGTAAGTGACCTACTCTGACCACTTGGTGCTGTCTGATGGTAAATGCTGTTAACAGATTCGATCAGTATCCATTGTCTCCCTTATCGCTAAAAGCACTTAACGATGCGGGATACGAGACAATGACTGTTGTGCAGGAAGCTACTCTCCCTATCATTCTCAAAGGTATGTTTTTCTTCTTTCGTCTTTCTGGTGCTTTTTGGTTCAACGATGCACAAAGAATAATACCATGATTCAAAAATTTATCACCTCCTGTTTCACCCTATCCATCCAATAATTGAAAGAAAAAGTTAGAAACTTTGTGAATCTTTCTCGTGCTAGAATCTATGGGATTCCACAAAGTTTACAAGGACTTGTAACCTTTAAAGTTTTTTTCTTTAACTCCTTAGTTGCTTCGGCATTCTCTGCTTTTTCTAGGTAAAGATGTCCTAGCTAAGGCCAAAACAGGAACGGGGAAAACTGTAGCGTTTTTGGTGAGACTTATCATGAGTATATAAATAGGCCATTTGATAATTTATTGGACATATGATTGGGAATTTGTGCTTATTGTTGCTGTTTATATTTAAGCTTCCATCAATCGAAGTAGTTGTCAAATCTCCTCCGACAAGCCCGGATAATAAGCGACCCCCGATCCTTGCCCTTCTGATATGCCCCACTAGAGAACTTGCCAGTCAAGCTGCTACAGAAGCAAACACCTTGCTGAAATACCATCCATCTATTGGTGTTCAAGTTGTGATTGGAGGCACAAGGCTTGGTTTAGAGCAAAAGCGTATGCAAACAAATCCTTGCCAGGTGAGTGTTGTTTGCCGTGGTTACTTATGAAGTCGAGGTTCCAAAGTATCATTTCAATATTTTAGCCTCCAATATGAAAAGTGTAATTTGAAATTTTCAGATATTAGTGGCTACACCTGGAAGGCTCAAAGACCATATTGAGAACACTCCAGGGTTTGCAACAAGGTTAAAAGGCGTGAAAGTTCTTGTGCTTGATGAAGCTGATCATCTTTTGGACATGGGTTTTCGCAAGGACATTGAGAGGATAATTTCCGCGGTTCCTAAGGAGAGGCAAACTTTTCTATTTTCTGCCACAATACCTGAAGAGGTCTGACTCATTTCATTGCAGAATTTTTTTTGGTTTCGGTTTATGTTGCCTTAGTACCTTTTTGTAACGGGTCTTGATATGCGTTTTTACGGTGTGAAGGTTCGCCAAATGTGCCTTGTTGCTCTGAGGCGGGATCACGAGTTTATCAATTGTGTTCACGAAGGCACTGGAGAGACCCATGAACAGGTCAGACAAATGCACATGATTGCTTCACTGGACAAACAGTTCTCTCTTCTATATACACTTCTTCGAGCACACATTGCGGATAACGCAGACTATAAGGTACAAAAATCTTCCGAGAGCCAGTATAAGACCGCATGACTTATCTTTTCCGTTTCTGACTAACTTTGTGGTTCTTGAAGGTGATTGTCTTTTGTACAACTGCTATGGTTACAAAATTAGTGGCTGATCTACTTGGTGAGCTAAACTTAAACGTGAGAGAGATACATTCTAGAAAACCACAGAGTTACAGGACAAGGGTTTCTAATGAGTTCCGCAAATCCAAAGGTTTGATTCTCGTAACCTCTGATGTATCAGCTCGAGGAGTCGATTACCCTGATGTGACCCTTGTTTTACAGGTAAACTCAACCCTACAATAATATAGAACCCTTACCTAGAAACTTTCTTCTCTCCGGTTTAACAAAAATCGTATACATGTAATTACTTGTACAGGTGGGATTGCCAAAAGACAGAGCACAATATATACACAGACTGGGTAGAACCGGGCGAAAAGGAAAGGAAGGAGAAGGCATATTGTTGTTGGCTCCATGGGAGGAATTCTTCCTATCATCTCTTAAAGACTTACCCATCACTAAGTCTCCTCTGCCATCAACAGACCCAGAAACTGTAAAAAAGGTTAAGCCTTTATCCTATTTCACTGATGCTTGAAGGAGACAAAAATTTGAAATGAGGAATTAAGTTGTTGGAAATCGAATGAACAGGTGCAAAAGGCGCTATGCCATGTCGAAATGAGGAACAAGGAGGCGGCGTACCAGGCTTGGTTGGGTTACTACAACTCACAGAAAATGATTGGGAGAGACAAAGAGAGGCTTGTGGAGTTGGCTAACGAGTTTAGTCGTAGTATGGGACTTGACAATCCTCCGGCTATACCTAAACTTATTCTTGGTAAGATGGGTCTCAAAAATGTTCCTGGTCTTAGAGCCAAATAGATATATACTTTTTCTTAAACAAAATTAGATTTATAGGCTTTTAGGCAATTTTATTTTGACACTATTGATTTTCTTCCATTTCCAATCATTGAGTTTACCCTACATGTTTCCAGGCAGTTAGTTTCTTCTCAGGCTGTAAAGGTTGACAGTTGAAATTAGTAAAGTTGGTTTATAATAGTTTCCACAACGTGTTTTCTGCAGTTTCTCCATTAACAGTCCATGCTTTCACTCAGACAATAAGAACATTGATTTTAGTAAGTCTTTTGGACTGTGCTATTAACTGTTAAGGCTGCCTGATTCAAAGTCGAACTCAACTGTCTTTACTTTGAGACAGCAACAAAACAATGCACAAGAGCCCAAAAAGAGTCCACAAGACAGCAAGAGTACATAAGAGAGCAAAGCTTTCACAGCGTGAAGCCCAAAACTCTTGAGCTTCGACTCATACTTCCTTTTCAGCCATGGACTCAGAGAAACTGCTTCATCAGACTTTCACGCAAACCAAACCAAGTAAAACGCCCAATCCGCTGCGGTTAATTAGGCCAGCTCGGATAAAAGCTCATGTTGAACCTTCTTCATCAAAGCCCATCTCTCGTCTGATCTTAATCTTAATTACGTAGATAAGATATACACGCGTGGAGGTGGACCCCAGAGTTTGCCGAGCTTGTGAACATAAATTAAATCCACACACGCACTATGGGCGCGTGAGTACACCCCCACATACTATGTATATCAAGTTTGCAAATATTTGCCAAACGGGAAAAGCCAAGCGCGTGGTCTTTCAGTCAAAACTCTAAAGTGTTACGTTTGTTAACAAATCTCTCTTATCGCGTTCAAAAGTGTCCCTTTCGTTTGTCCACAAAACTCCGATCGATATATCTTTCAATTTTACTCCGTCGTCTTTGCATGGCGTTTGCTCCAATCCTCCGGCGCGCCTCCGCCGCTAAAAGCTTGTTCTCGCTATCGAGACTCGCCGTTGGTTCTTCTCTCTCGACTAGATCCCTGCAAACCGGAGCCTCCGGCGATGATCGTCAACTCCCTCCGCCGCTCTCTCCGTCGTCCATCGCTGGGTATCACGTGAGCTCCGGCGGATACATGCGGGGAGCTGTGTATCGCGAGCCTAATCAGCCTCTGACCATCGAGGAATTTCACATTCCCCGACCCAAAGTAAATGAGGTTCTCATCAAAACCAAAGGTATTTAATATTTTTTGGAATTAAATTAGTCTTTTGACGACGAAACCCGAATTTATAAGTGAAAGTGTTCTTTTTTTCTTTCTCAAATCGCATGTGGCAGCTTGTGGAGTTTGTCACTCTGATCTTCATGTGATGAAAGGGGAGATACCATTCTCTAGTCCTTGTGTTATTGGTCACGAGATAACTGGTGAAGTAGTTGAACATGGTCCACTTACTGATCACAAGATCGTCAAAAGGTTTCTTCAATTTTAATTCTTTGTTTTTTTCTCTCCTGAATCACTAATGGAATGACCATATGTTTTGATTAAAGTCCTGAATGTCTCAACCTTTTTTATTCAGATTTCCAGTTGGTTCTCGTGTCGTTGGCGCTTTCATTATGCCGTGTGGAACCTGTTCTTATTGCGCTAAGGTGAGGAGGAAAGTGTAGTGCTTTCATTGTATTCTCGAATCTGAGACTTTTAAGTTTTTTATTTAGCTGATACTTGTACTCGGATACAGGGCCATGATGATTTGTGTGAAGACTTCTTTGCTTATAATAGAGCCAAAGGAACTCTTTACGATGGCGAAACTCGTCTGTTTTTGCGGCATGATGGTAAAACATTGAATCTAATTAGGCTTTTTCAAACAGTAGGTGGGCATGTTAGGGGGAACCATGATTGTTTTACCTGATTACATTTCTTATTTTCCGGCAGATTCACCAGTGTACATGTATAGTATGGGAGGGATGGCTGAGTACTGTGTCACACCAGCTCACGGGTTAGCTCCTCTACCAGAGTCTCTGCCTTACACTGAATCTGCGATACTAGGGTGTGCTGTTTTTACGGCGTATGGTGCTATGGCTCATGCTGCTGAGATCCGTCCTGGAGATTCTATTGCTGTAATTGGAATTGGTGGTGTTGGCTCAAGGTATGTTATATGTAGCATTGTCTTTTATTGCCTGATTTGAGGATAGATGCAACCTGATTTGTTTTTTTTTTTTAATTGCTTCTTGTATGACCATATATTAACCATCTTTGAGTTGTTGCTTCAGTTGTTTGCAGATAGCGAGGGCTTTTGGAGCCTCTGACATAATTGCTGTGGATGTTCAGGATGATAAATTGCAGAAGGCCATGACTCTTGGTGCTACTCATATTGTCAATGCTGCTAAAGAAGATGCTGTTGATAGGATAAGGGTATGGTTGATTAAAAGTCTATTCCTCGAAATTTATAAGCCTTTGATTGATATTTCGTATGAAAAAGCTGTTTTCTTCTTGGCAGGAAATAACCGGTGGAATGGGTGTTGATGTTGCTGTTGAAGCCTTGGGAAGGCCTCAAACTTTCATGCAGTGTACACTAAGTGTGAAAGATGGTGGAAAAGCTGTGATGATTGGACTCTCACAAGCTGGTTCCGTTGGAGAAATCGACATAAACCGACTTGTTCGTAGGAAGGTTTGTTGTTTTTGCTTTCTTTGGTCTACTTAAAACTTTTCTGGTGCTGAGAATGTCTTTTAGGATCATGATGTTGAATCTCTTATTTTGTCTTTTTGTGTAGATAAAAGTAATAGGGTCATATGGAGGAAGAGCAAGGCAGGATCTTCCTAAAGTAGTGAAATTGGCAGAGTCAGGGATTTTCAATCTAACAAACGCGGTTTCAAGTAAATACAAGTTTGAAGATGCGGGAAAAGCATTTCAAGATCTCAACGAAGGAAAAATCGTGAGCCGTGGTGTTGTTGAGATACTATAGACTTGAAGCCCTGATTCAGGTTTTCGTAATAAATAATAACAGTGCTTCATACCTTATTCACTAAGGTCTTTCTGTTTTTTTTTTAGTTGCTACAATCTCCAGACAAGCTCATCATTGTTATCTGATTTTTGAAGCTAACGTAGGTCTGCTTCTATGTCCATAGCAATGTCTTATGAACCTTGTTCTTGAGAATAAAAAAAAAAGGTCAATAATGTATGTCCCGTTCTGATATGTTACTATACGGTGAAGAGAAAAAGCGGAAGTAACTAGACTTTTCTTTCTTGGTCAAAAATTCTTGTGTTCTTTCTACCCTAAAGCTAAGCTGTTACAACAATTTGGTTTCTTTTCTCAAAAATCTGAATTATGAAACATAAACAGTTTTTGGTCACCTGGTTGGTTATGTATAAATCTTGATGAGAAATTATCCATTCTAATAAGAGAATATTACACTTTACGTGACTTTTATACTTTTATATTACACTATAGGTGACTTTTATGTTTTAGGTGACTTTAGTTTGTCTTTTTCCATATGNTTTTTTTTTTTTGCTATTTCCTTCTTTTTTTCATCACTTATTATTTATTTTTTAATTATCATTTACTTTATTATCTCCCACTACATATTGTTTTCATTATCTTTTACTTTCTAAGAAACAAAAATTAATTTTTATTTTATAATAAAAATTGTAATTTTTTTCTCTATATTTTGATATCCATTTTGATATATTTTAAATTTGAGAATATTACACTCTAGGTGACTTTTATACTTTTATATTACACTATAGGTGACTTTGGTGTTTTAGGTGACTTTAGTTTGTCTTTTTCCATATAAAATCTCTTTTTTACCCATTTTTCTTTACTTTCCTCATTTCTCTCATATTT
>OVBI01001279.1:0-37765 GCA_900406495.1 Sisymbrium altissimum | reverse complement strand
ATTGTTATCCGTGCAAAGAGAGAGATTGCGTGTCGTTTTAAACAAAACTGCACGTTGTTTTTCAAGGGAATGAGCCAAAACTGTAATACGAATTTGGCCCAAGAGAATATATCTTGTTGTGGGCAAAGCCCACATTCCCCAGAGCCCAAAGCCCAGGGCCCAGGCCCAGCCCAGCCGGCCGGCAGCGTCGCGCGCGCGCGCGTGGATACACTTCTCCTCTCTCTTGCATCTTTTAAACTTGGAAAGGAGTGTTTTTATATATAAACACTCCAAAAATCTCTCCCATTTTTGATATGGGACAAAACCACACTCCCCTCATTTAAATTAAAGGCTTTCACTTAAGCCGATTTCTCTTCACTCTCATCAATTTCTGTTTGGGTCTAAAGGTCCAATAAAATTGACCCAACAGAAAGTTGATCGCCGTCTCTCCGATAAGCCTGTTGTGGTGGAGTAATTAAGATATATAGATACATATGCAACCTTTATTTTCCACCATCTTGCTACATATTATGATACAGATGTGGTCATTTCACCCTATCTTGCTTTCACGGCGAAATGTAGCAAGCCAGGCTGATAGTGGGGTTCTATTCCTCCTTCCTATTCCCTGCGTAAACAAAGCTAATGGGCTTTTAACAAAACTAATGGGCTTTTAATAAATCATCAAACCTAATATAATATAATTGAAGAAGCTTTCTTCGTCCACACGTGAAGGTAATCAGGAATCGCGACGAGATAACTACAATGATGATTTCTGATCTTCCAGATGATTTGGAAACTGAGATACTCTCTAGAGTTCCGCCCAAGTCTCTAACGAAATTTAAAATGACTTGCAAACGATGGTATTGTTTATTCAGAGATCGGAGATTCGTCGAGAAGAACAAGAAGTTAGGTAAAGCAGTAAGGGAGTCGATGTTAATGCTTAATTCTAGGGTTTATTCAATCGGCGAAGATCTCCATGAGCTTCACAACAGAGCCGTCGATCCAAAATCTATTGATTTCACCGGTAAACTTTGCAGTCTAAAACATTCATCAAAAGATTTCAAAATATCTGACATATATTACTGCGAGGGTTTAATGTTATGCACCACTAAGGGAAACACTAGACTTATGGTTTGGAACCCTTGTACCGGTCAAAAGAAGAGCATCAAACCCAGAACTTGTTACCGGAGGAAAGATACATATGCTATGGGATACGTCGTAAACAGCAAATCATCTTCTTCTCTCCATAGCTACAAAATCTTGAGGTTTTGCTATTATGTAAACGACCAGAAAGTCCGGGTTGCTGAGTTTGACATGTACGAGCTTAGCTCTCATTCATGGAGGGCTCTTGATCACCTCACTCACGACTATGTCATATATAGCAATGGCGTTTCTTTGAAAGGAAATACTTACTGGGTTGCTAAAGATAAAGAAACCGGCTTTTTCATGCTCAAGTTTGATTTCAAAACGGAGAAATTTGTGCGTCTCCCTCTTCCGTTTCATAGTATTGATTTTGTAAAAGGATACGCGGTTTTATCAGTTGTTAGGGATGAAAAACTCTCTTTGTTACACACTCTTCGATGGTCAAGGGTGATGAAGATATGGGTGACCAATAAGATTGATAAAGAGGTGAAAGACTTGACGTGGAGGTGTGACTTCTTCTTGGATTTGGATTTTCAAAAATTTAATTGTATTACGAAGTTGACAAGCTTTTTGTTGGACGAGGAGAATAAATTGGCAGTTTGTTGCGATTTAAACTTTGACGATAATTGTGAGAAGACCATAATCCACATTGTTGGGGAGGATATGTACGAAAAAGTTTATGAAGAGATTCCAGAGCAAGATTACAGAGCAAAAACGTTTGAGGAGAGCTTTCCTATCTATTGGCCACTTGTCCTCACTTATGTTCCAAGCTTGGTTCACATTCCGAAGAAAACACCCGAAAGGCAAAAGAAAAGGAGTTTAGCCCTTAAATACCAGTATCTTCATTCTTTTTTCTGATTTTGTTAGTTTATTTTCTTATGATTTTGGTGTTGTTTTTGTGAGCCAATTATTAAAGGGTTGTTTCTATCTAGTTAATAAACAGAGTAACTGGATCATTCTGTACTCCTCTTTTAATCAAATACACAATGGTACCAATATGGATGTTAAAATGGGTTAAATAACCAAGACCAAATCCAATTTACAGAAAACCCATCTGGAACCCAATCCACAGAACACCCATACATTTTATTATTGATAGATCATACTTTTACTCTTATCTAATTTTAATGAGATTTGGGTTATCCATAGATATACATATTATTATAAAATCTTTTTAATGAGTATACATGTTTGAAGAGTTATGTATTATATTGATTTCGACATTTTAGAATAAATAAACATTATATCATCAGTTTTTGCGGTTTTAATAGACAATAAAATTTTACAGTTTTAATAGAAAAATAAAATTTTACAGTTTTAATAAAAAATAAAATTTTATAGTTTTTGTAAAATAAAAGTTTACAGTTTTTGTAAAAATGAAATTTTTTGTTTAGTGCAGTAAAACGAGATGGGTTTGTCGAAAAAAATAAAATTTTACAATTTTGGCAGGAAATAAAATTTTATGATTTTGGCGGAAAAACGAGATTTTACAGTTTTGACGGAAAAATAAGATTTTATGGTTTTGACGGAAAAATGAGATTTTAAGGTTTTGGCGAGAACGAGCTTTTATGGTTTTGGCGGGAAAATAAGATTTTATGGTTTTGGCAGGAAAATGAGATTTTACGGTTTTGGCAGGAAAACGAGATTTTATGGTTTTGGCGGGACGAGATTTTACAAGTTTGGTGGGAAAACGAAACCCGAGAAAACGAAATTTTATGGTTTTATAGAAAAAACGAGATTTTATAATTTTGGCGGAAAAACGAGATTTTACGGTTTTAGCGGGAAAACGATATTTTATAGTTTTAGCGGAAAAATGAAATTTTACGGGTTTGGTTGAAAAACAATATTTTACGATTTTGACAAAAAAAAAATTGCGATTTTAGTGGAAAAATGCAATATTTTTTATTTCTATGTTTTTTAAAAAATACCCACAGAATATCGAGTACCTAATGAAGAAAATCCAAATGAAACGGATAATAGATAAACCCAACCCATTTTTAATCCATATTTTTTCATGGATAAAATTTATATCCATAAATCATGAATTTGGATATCCACATGAGTTTAAAACCAACATAATATCCAATATTAAATGGAATGAAATTGAGCAATTTAACATATGTGGACTAAAAAAAAAAACATACTCATTCTGGGCATCCTCAAACATTTTCCTGATTAAACAACATGAGCCAGAGCCACATGGTCCACAATCTCATCTTCCTACCCACACTTTAATAATATGGTAAAATTGTATTAGGAAATTGTGACATGTTCTCTATATTGCTAGTTAGATGTAACCACCAAACATAACAATGCATTCTAAATCTGGAGATTTTGTTCCGACCAGTAAAAAGAAATCAATTATTCATGTAAACATAAAACGCATTCACGATTGCAACTACACAATTGTTTTTAGGCTTCTATCCAAAAAAATTCTAAAAAAGAAACAGTGCCTCTAGAGAAAAAAAAGTTGATCCAGAAGATTGAAAAAGTATTTTGTGAAAACAACGCTTCTCACATTTGAAGCAAATAGGTCGAGATTTGTGATGATTGTTGGGGAGAACACCAACCTGTATATCTAAGTATAACAACGATGAATCATGCTTCATGAATGCTAATAAATTGTAAGCCATAAGAAGAAACTTAATTGGAGAAACACTCTTCACCAAAAGAAAGGATAATTTTGTGTGAAGAGTGATAAAGCACTTTAGGAGAGCTTAGTTTCTTTTCATGATTACTTTGGTTCTTTCATATGTTTGAATATGTGTTCTTTCTCTCACTTTCATCAACACAACAAATTAAACCACATAACATTTTGGCTCGTTTTGAATATGACATTCACTAACTTTACTTGTTTCTCTTTTAACTATCCAATTTTTATGTTTGAGATCATATATGGTTTTCTCACCCACGCTAAAACATATACGGGATACGTAAATCCAGATACTTGATTACCTTGGTTTAATATAGTTTAGATTAATAGTTCTGGTCTAGACTAAAGATGAGAAATTTATCACCGATCATCAATATAATCATCATTAGAAATTATTATTAACAAAATCCGCCTGTAACGTAACACAAAAATATAAAAAAAAATAAAGTAAAGTAAGTATGCACATCATATCACAAATTTAAGTGGAACTGTTGTTTATGATAAAGTATATATTTTGATGTATTATATATATATATATATATATATATATATATATATATGAAATTTGAATAAAAATTCTATATAGGTTAATTAGATATACTAAGAATTGGTGTATGTTTGAATATTGAACGGTAATCAAATAGGATTAACAAACCTAGGTGATTTAGAAAATTAAGATTGGTTACCATACAATTGATTGAAAGTTCTATTTCCACACCATCAAACCAATCCCAAAATTCACAGTTCTGTAGTATGTTGACTATATGTTTTATGCATCAGAAATATGGTCGTTGCATCTGTTACATGTGAAATTATTAATTGCAATAAAAATGATTTCATTATCGCTTATTAATTAATTGAAACAAGACTCATCGAAAGAGTTAAATTGTCTGATCAAGGGAAGGAGGCGTCAAGAGAGTTTAAGTGATCGGATTTATAGGTTTTTGCTGTTTGGAAGATTTTAATGGAAAGATTTCAATACCATCGGAAATAAAAATGTAGAAAAAGAAAAAGATGTGTATATTGATGGAGAGAAAAATACATATGAGAAAAAAGTGTACGAGATAGTAGAGATGTAATGAGATATATTGTAGAAAATATAAGAAATATCATGATGGCTTTTTTTTTTGTAGTTAGATTTTTCATATTGATAGTTGTTATGTGTATACCACCTCATTTTCCTCTAAAAATTTGTAAAGTAAATTAGAGAATTTGTTATTTATAGTAAATATAGTAAATTAAATAGAGAATTAACTGTTATTATAGTTTTTTCTTGAACATTTTGTTGTATATTTTACATTTTCCTTAAGTTTTTGGTTAAATCCTCATTTACAGTATCTTAACAGTTTTTTAATGCTTCACTAGCCTCTTGATCTATATTGTTTGTCATTTTGGTCATGTCAGTTTGCCTAAGAGACTATTTTCGAGTATTCATACAAGTAACAAAAAAAAAAATGTCATATCGATTGCTTCGGACAAGTAAACCATCTCTCTGATTAATCCTTTACAGTGCTGCAACTATATCCACATTACAGTTGGTCCTGTATTTCAACACTGACAAATATATCCCCTGTGGGCACGGTCATGGATGCAAAACTCCTTCACCATCGTCTAATTAATGAAGTAAGCAACTGCAACAACATACGTGAACTCACAGATTAATATCAACTTTGAACAGATGAAACTGGGTTAAAAAATTGAACATATGTAAGAACCTGTTCCTGATTTACTAACAAATGCAATTGTACAAAAAAGGATGGAGAGAGCAAAAGGCAAACTGCAACATCTGGTTTTGGTCTTACTATGTATAATCACACCTAAGAACCAATATTACAGGATGATGTTAACTCTTCAAAATCAGAGAATGCATTTTGCATACCTCAAATAGTTCGAATGCGCTGCCTTTTCGGTACGTATCATCTTTCTTCTTTGACTCTGAAGGAAGCACACTGAATAATAGCGCTCTCCATCCGATAAGTAAAACAGCAGTACTTCCCATTGTCACTAAGATAAAGCTATAAGACGGGATGTGACCAGATGAGGTTGACCTAATGATTATTCCAAGCTGCAAGTGAAAGAGGAAGAAGCTTCAGCAGTTTCGTAGACATATTAACAGATTAATTAACAAAGACGCTAACATCGTAAAACAAGAAACTGATTAAGGACATAAGATCCCAAAGATAAGATAAATCATGTAGCCCAACAACCCATGGCATCATTTCAATCTTTTCAACCAAAGATTGACACATAAACCCAAAAAGATAAAGCTTAAACAGTTACGTAGACACATGAACAGATAGTTAAAGAGATATAACATCCTAAAGCTATCATCAATTGACATAATAACAAATCCAACTTCTTAAGAATTATACACAACAGTGGACCATGACAAAGGTGGTTGAATGTAGAAGTACTAATACCAAACATAGACAGCCAAGAAAGAGAACATTGGCTTCAGTTTCAACAAAACAAAGACAGCCAAAGAAGATCACTTTGGTAAAAGCAGCTTTACCGGAACACCGAGAGCCCAAGATTTCGCAGCTGCTAACACAGCTTTCGACTGACCCTTCATTCCTCTCCCTTCCTCCGCATATCCTCCCAAGAAATAAGCACTCAGAAACCATCCTGCCAACACACACAATCTCGTCATTCCATTTCTCAAACAAAGCTTCTAAACCCAAAACCCATAACTGAGAGAAAGGAAAGAACAATACCAGCAATGAAAGGGTCAGCTGTGTGGAGAGTATCAAAGCTAAAAACAGGGAATCCATGGCTGAACCTCCCAATTGCAGAGAAGATAAGCAAAGCCAAAACATCCCCACCAGCTAGTAAAGCCACACGGCTGAAGAAAACCACAAAAAAAAATCAAACTAATGAAACGAAACTAACAAGAAGCAAAAGTCTTTACCTCCATTTCTTGATTGAAGCGTTTGATTTTTGTTTATCGAATTGAATAACGCCTTCAAGAGGAACATTCTCTTGACTAACGAAAACGGTGTCGTCTCTTGTAGATGGGATTTTGGGAGGTGAAGTAGAAGGTGTAGAGGAGGAGGTTTTTACGCTTCCGTTTGAGTCTGAGTTAGAGAGAGTGAGGACTACGCGTCGACGAGGGCGAGTGTGAGGTGTGGGAATGAGTCCGTGCCATGGATCGGAAGATGGGATACGAGAGTTGGGTTTTGTGATGAATCTGACGGCGGAGACAGGTCCGGTCGGAGCGCGGAGAACAAGCATTGTCGTTCTGTTTGGTCCAAAATCAGAACATTATGAAGCTAATCGTCCGCCACTCATCTGTATACACTAGTCTCATCTAATCATCATCATCTGTATGTTTTTTTTTTTTTTATTTCTTTAAGGATATGTAAATTAAATAAAATAAAAAGATGGGGACCAAAAACAATAATAATGATAAAATGATGAGTGAAGGGTGTGATCATACCACTTCTAAGGCACAGGATCTCATCAGAATTCTGTAGTTAAGCGTGTTTGGGCGAGAGTAGTACTAGGAAAGGTAACCTTCCGAAAAATCCTTGTGCTGCACATCTTTAAAGGTGTTTTATATGGATACGGTTGGCTTTCTCTCCTCTCTTTTTTCTCTCCTTCTTCTCTCTAGTTTCTTCTATCATTGTCTGCGTTTTTGAAAGATGTCGGTGGGCTCCCGTAACCACAGCATAGGTCCATTTGAGTTTTAATGCTTTATTTTTCTCCTTTATCTTCTAGTTTGTAAAGGTTTTTCATCCTTTTCTTGCATTTTCAGATTCTAGATCTAGATCTTATTTTGTCATATTTGCATTTAAAGGCTTCATTCTTGGTTGGTGCGTCTCTGTCTTCGACTTTCCTCCTAGAGTTTTGTTGTTTTCAGATTTGTCAAGTTCTGGACTTCTCAAAGTTTCTGGCTTTTCAATCCGCTGTGGATTGACTATTCTCTCTGTACTGCTTCTAGTGGTGAACAAAACGTGGTCTGTAGGAGTTCTTCTCCTTGATTTGGTTAGCAACGGATCTTTGTCTTTTGACAGTCTCTTCCGGCTCTTTTCAATGGATCTGGAGCCCCGACTCTTTATGCATCATGCTGATAGAAGCTGCAAGGATAAATGAGTGTCGTCTCACCTTGTCTTTTTGGTTGATCGTCTTGCGATTTTCTCGGGCTCTTTCGTAGGAGCAATCTAATGATTATCGGTAAATGTCGCAACCATAATAATGTTTGGCTTCGGATGCGGTTCCCTTCTTCCTCCTCCTTTCCACGGTCATTTTATCTTTTAGGGTGTCTTGTTTAGTTGATTTATGATATGTTATTCTGATTTATGTAAACTTGGTTTAGTTTGGTTTGGCTCTGGGTATGTCTGTTTGTCCGCCGGCTTTATCTCCAGGGACTATCTATGTTGTCCGCTGGCTTAGGACTCTGGGAGTTTATGTTTAAACTCGCCGGCTCTGGTGTTTCAAATTTGTATAAGCATTGACTTATGTTCAATATAATCTCTAGCGTTAAAAAAAAAAAGTGATTTTAGTTAATATTAGTGGATGATGAAAAAATTAAATTTTTTACATTAGTTAGAAATTAAGAGAATATGAGAGAGAATAAAAAAATCCAAAAATAACCTTTCAGTTATATATATTTACAAAAAATGACATTGACTGATAACACTATTACCAACACCGTGAACACTATTCATCCAAAAAAAGATAAACAAAAAAATTGAAAAACTTTTGTGTTAAAATAATTAGGATATAATATAATGTGTTATAATAAAATGAACATATTAAATAAATTATCGTATAATAGAAAATAACATGTTAAATCAGTTAGCATGTCACATATGTACTATAATGTAATTAACGTGTTAAACATATTAGTATTTAATAAAAATAGTATATTAAATTGGTTATAGAATATTTTATAATAGAACTAACATGTTAAACGCATTAGTATATAATAGAAGTATCATGTTAAATTAATTAGCATATCAGATATATATATTATAATGGAATTACGTTTTTAAATATGTTAGTATATTATAGAAAAATAGCATGTTAAATTAGTTATAGAATGTTTTATAATGAAATTAACGTGTTAAATTCATTAACATATAATAGAAAATAGGATGTTAAATCAATTAGCATGTCATATGTATGTATTATAATAGAATTCATGTATTAAACATGTTAGTTATATAATAATTTATAATTAAATTAACTTGTAAACATATTAACATATAATATAGAATATAGCATGGTAATTCAGTTAAACACATAAAAATATAACATGATAATTCATGAATTAGTTATCTTATCATAAATTATTCTTAGAAAAAAGATTTTAGTTAATAATTTGTAATATGCTAACATATTGTCGAATGCTATCATGCTAATAGCAATATACATTGAATATTGTTAGCACGGTAATATTCTACACATACTAATATAATTATTTTATATAATGCTAACAATATTTACAATAAAATTTATATAATTAACTTGATAACAAAATTTACAACCAAAACAACTATATTGATAACCACTAACCATTAAGGATAAAGATGAAGAAATTCTAGATCTCCCTAAAGATCTGATCACTCTGGTGAAAACTTCTTCTCATTTTCTGTTTTTTTCTTCATGATTTTTTATTTTTGCTTCTCTATCTCTGTCTCTTACTTTTTTTTCTCTTCTCATTCATTTGCTTCTTCTTCTCCTGTCTTTCCAGTGTTTTCTTCTTCTCTCTCCTGCTTCTTCTTGTCTTCTCTCTTCTCCCTGTTTTCCTCTTCTCTCTTCCTCCCTATTTTCTTCTTCTCTCTTCTCTCTTGTGTTTTCTTTTTTTCTCTTTCTATATCTCCCCCTTTCTCCTCTATTTATTTCTCCCTTTCTCTCTCTCTATTACTTCTTTTCTCTCTCTAGAAACCAATGGCAGAAAAGAATATTATTGACAAAAGTAAGATTAAAATAGTAATGAACTGCTCAATAGTGATTGTCAGATAAAACACTTTTTGGTTATTCTAAAATGATTAGAAGCTTAATTGTACAGTATCATTGCAAAATCTAAAAGAGAGAGAGAAAGATATGAAAATGCGGAAGAGAAGACTGTTAATTTTTTTTTTTATCTCATGAAATTTTGTGGCTAATGCTATTCCAATCTAAGTTATCTAAAGATAATAACTCTCATTTATCAGTAGATCTAAGCGACTTGATTATATTTAAGACTATTAACTTAATTAAGGCTTTGATTGGTAACATGAGTTACTTTGATTTTGTTTGAGTTAGAGATCTAACTTAGAGATAACTCAAAAATGATACCAAGAATTAGTTTAGTTTTATTAATTGAATTTACATGTATTATGACTGAATTACAATTTTGAGTTATCTTCTTTCTAAAATTCTTAATTCAAAACTTAACTCAACATCATAAAAAAATCTCATGTATTAAAGGTTGGATTAGTATTATTTTTGATTTTTATATTTTAAAAAGAGGTTTAAATTATTCTAAGTTAATTATAAAATTCAACTAAACCTACGCAAAAAAATTTTGTTAGTCTTTCTTGTTTCCATTTGTTAGTCAAAGATTTTTATAATCTTTCTTGTTTCCAATTTGAATTATTCAAATATTTAAAGTTGTTATAAATAATCTACTTACTGATTTTATTTAATATTTCAATAAAAATCACTTAGAAATTTATATATATATATTTCCTTATTCATTGTCTCATTGATAACAAAACACATTTGAAAAGTTAATGGTTAGTTTTTCTTTTTTTCTTTTTTTTTGTTTCTATGTATAAGATTTTTTTTTCTTTTCTTCTCATAAAAAAGTTCTAAATCTTCAAACTTGATCCACTAATTTGAAATTATTATTTTTAGAGATGTTAGTATATATTCTCTTATGATTACTAATATTTTCTTTTTGTTTTTGTTTTGATGAAGATGTCTAATAAGGGTTATGATGACGTTGATACTGATAACGTTGGTTGAAGCATTTGTCGTAAAATTATAATTCAAGTTTTTTTTTTTTGCCAAAAAAGTAATATTATAAGTTATATGCTAAATTTTAAACATTAAAAGTATAGTATTTTAATTTTGTTAATATAAATTATAGAAATAAAAACAAATTTCGTAGGAAGATGAGCATATTGGGATATACTTGGAGCTTCTCGATATTGAATTGGCAAAAAATAGAAACAAACAAAAATTACCAAAAGAAATTGGAAGAATTTATATTTGTAAAAGGTATTTGAAGAAAACTGGTATAAGTCTTTATTGAGATTCTTTCAAGAGTAAATACGACACAATGAGAAATATGTACGGATCATACAAGAGGCTGAAGAATTTTACCGGAGTGTTAGTAGATGACAACATTGGTTTCATTAAGATGGATTCTGAATGGTGAGACGACCAAGAAAAGGTACATTATTGTTTATTTTTAAGTTTAGATCATTTTTCTATTACTAATAGTTACATCATTTTTTGTTACTAATAATTACTGGTATTTATATATTTTATCAATGAATTTTACAGGAAATACAAGATACAAAAAAGATTTGGGAAAATGGGATTCTAAACATGGAGTTGATGATGCGCATGCATATTTGGACGTCAAGGCAGTAGTCCAAAAGTTATGTATTCAACTCATATGCAATATGCAAATACTGCTGAACAAAATGAGAGTGAACCAATGGATAAGTCTTTTCCACCAACCCAGGATAATGATGGAGATGATTCAAACATTATTCGTATAACTGATGCACTTCTCCATTCACAACCAATTTCTCTAAAATCTCTTCAAAGGTCTCCTATTGGTCCATCAATGCAGTTAAATAGAAAACAAATACGTGTTACTCCATACGAAAGTAATCAAGGGAAAGATGTATCACAGAGTTGGGAGAAAAGCATACCACAAAGAAGAAAGTCATTTGAAATTGAGATCAGTTAGCAGTTCAAAGAAATGATGATATTACGTTGTGTTCAAAGTGCCGAAGCAAACGAGCACAGAGAATAAAATGAAACTCAACCATATAAAAAGGCATATGGAATCCTGTAATCAATTCAAGGTTTAACAAAGTGGACATATTTTTGGTGGTCATGTATCAAAGTACAAAAAGAGGATCCGTTTGCTCGAGAAACGATGTCCCGCAATGAAAGTGATCATAATAAGATCTCGTTTTTGGAGGGTTACACAGGATATGATCGTCACATAAATTTTGTCAAAGAACATCACAAGGCTTTGCAATGTTGCCATGGTGATCCTCCAAATCTCAACCTAGAGAAAAATATGAGAAAAGCAGATATGGAGAGTCATAAAGAATTCAGTGTCCCATCTCGTTTAGTACTAATCTCATTGTTTGAAGAAATATGATATAAACGTGAAGTTAGAAAAATTGGTGATGGTGGACAATCAAACCAGATAAGAATTAATCTTGATGATTAAAAACTATTTCTTAAGTACAATAAGTTAAAGTTTATGTGATTTGATTTTTTTTAGAGCTAATAAACATTTTTTTTTCTTTTTATGCTATTTAAAATAATCTATTTATAATTTTTCTTATTTTTTTTAAAAGTATTTGATTGAACGACTTGTATCCTCGAAGTTTAGAAAATCTTATAAAAGAAGAGTTGGTAGAATTGTTTGATCTAGAAGATGAGTATTGGATATGATTCTACAACATTTGATGGAGTATTACAAGTGTCATTTTTCGAAGCAACCAATGGCGTTTGAACGGAGATTGTGTTGCATAAATCTAAAGAATTAGATTTGTAATAATCCAGTTCATTGCATGAATCTGTTCAGGATGCATCCAGAAGCATTTCAAAACCTATGCACAATACTGAATCAACGTTACAACTTAAAGGAACCGATCATATAAGTGTTGACGAGATGGTGGCGATATTTCTTGTTACATGCGTCCAAAATGATACACAACGGTATGTTGGTTTGTTTTTTCCCAGAAGACTATCTATTAGAAAGTTTCATGCAATACTTGATGTAGTGGAGAGTCTTACATGTGAGTACCTAAGAACTCTAACAATGGCGTCACTCAAGCATTGTCCACGTAAGTTACGAGATGATTCATACTATTAGCCTTTTTAGTGGATTTATTAGAGCACTTGATGAAACACATGTTAGAGTAAAGGTTGAAGGTCATGATGCAGTTGAGTATTAGGATAAGTATAAACAATCTTAAACATAATGGGCATATGTGAAATAAACATGATCTTCATGTATGCATGGCTAGGAGCATTTAGGTGTATACATGGTTTATTGGTGTTGCAATATGAAATAGATGGAGATCCTATATTCCCTAAACCTTCTGTAGGTAAATATTATCTTGTTGATTCTGGATATGCAAATAAGCGAGGATTTTGAACACTATATAGAGGAAGAAATATTAAATATCATCTTTCAGAATTTGATGATGGTCCTCTTAGGAACAGAAAATAATTGATCAATAAGTGGCATGCATCACTTCATGCTATAATTGAACGAACATTCAGAGTTTGGAAAAACGAAATGGAGAATTCTTGACAATTTGCCTCACTATAACGTTAAAACCCAAAATAGAATTGTGTATGCAGACTATGATTCTTCAAATTTTTATTAGGCTTCACAAAATTCCAGATGCTGATTTTGGTGAAGATAATACCAGTGGTCAAGATAATCATAGGCAGCAAATTGAAGAAGAAGAGCTTAGTAGATTCAAAGAAGATGAGACAACAATTGATGGCCAATATATGAATAATATACGAGATAGAATTACAAATATTGTTATGAAATGAACATTGACAGAATTTTTATTATTATCAAAAATATTTTATTTATATTGAAGTTTTGAATTACTACTCCCTCTGCTCCTTTATTATTGACGTTTTAGATTTCACATTGTTAATAAGAAAAATCATTAATCAACAAAAATCATTAAACTATCTTGATTATATTTCATTTCTCAATAAATATTTTACGACTTAGTATTTATACATGCATGATACCACATGATACTACGACGGCTGTAATAATGAGAGAACTAAAATTTTGTAACGTAAAAACAATTAAAATTTTGCTAAAATTCAAATTTGGAGCTACGATTACATTACCCAAAACAAAATTTTAAGAATAGAGTCGAAAAGAAATTTTAAGAATGGAGCCAAAACAAAAATAATTATGTTCCATGAACCTTCTATATATATTGACATAATGTTGCATCCATACGTAAGTTAAAATCAACAATAACTTCTCATACTTTTGAAGTAAATATACCATTTCAAAACAACAATGAAAGAGAATACAAATATTTCGATGTCTACAAAAAGAACTCATCAAACAGCATACAATTGCTATCAAACCATTTCTGAAAGAAGGTAATATGAGAGCTCAACTTGAATTTTGTATCTCTATGCTTGAAAATAGTACTTTGCCTGATCATCCAAAGTTTGTTGATATGTACAATGTTGTGCATATTGATGAAAATTTGTTTTATATGAAAAAAAAAGCAGAAACTTACTACATGCATCCTTTTGAAGAAGAACCGTATCGCACATGCCAGAGTAAAAATTTCCAATGTAATGTTTTTAGTTGTTATGGCTCGTCCAAGATTTAATGGAGAAGGCAATGAAACATTTTCTGGGAAAATAGGAGTGTTTCCATTTGTTACAATGCAACCAGCTCAATGAAGAAGTAGAGATCGAGAAGCGGGTACTATGGAGCTAAAGCCAATGACCTCCATAAGAGAGAAAATATAAAGGAATTCCTAATCGAAAAAATTATTCCTAAAATCAGTGAAAGATGGCCACAAGAGGATTTCGGAAAAACTATTTTTATTCAACAAAATAATGCAAGGATCCTGTATTTTTCTTAGGTTGGTTAGAAGGGAAACAAGTTTAGTTATTAGTTGGTTAGCTGAGAATAAATCGCAGCCGACCGCATTGCAAGATCGTGTGGTCGACATTAACAATATTATTATGGACTATCATACATCGGGTAATGTGTAAGAGATCTCAGCCGGTGATGGTTAATTAAACGAAGAAAATTTAATGGTTGAGGAGAGTGTGATACATATAAAAAATTATGATAGTGGTTAAGGTGTGGATTCTTAGAAAAAATGGGGAAATTTTTGGAGCTCTATTCTGGTGAAGTTTTTGGAGAGCTCTGTTCCGATCATGATTTGATAAGGGAGGTTGAGGTTATAGATAAGATTATATAAAATGATAGTGGTCTTGATATTGAATGATGACGATGATGATTTGTCTCGACTTTGGAGTTCCAGAAAAAATCAAAGCGTTGGATGTTATGCCACAAGATTACAGCATAGTGTTTTGAAGGTCTAATTTGATGGATGTTATTTTCAATAGGGATGAAAATACTTATAGTCAAAATGGGACAAGTGTTGGTCAGATAGTATATAGCTTCAGACCAATATCGCTTTCGATCATATGGTGATTTTTAGTAGCAGCAGCGACCCGAGTGGTTGCATTAATTTAGAGTCACACGGATTTCTGTGGACGTGTCCGAATGGACAGCCACATATGGATATTGTAAGTTAAATTTGTCTACAAATACTTAACCAGGTGGATGATGAAAGTTTTTACATTGACCCATTGTTTGATGATATAACATATGATTGAAAGCTTTTGGATCTTGCTGGTCATTTATGTAGTTATTTAAGAAGTAGTGTTTTGTCATGCGGACATGCTATATTGGTCTGAATTTCAGAACTGGAATACATGGTCATATCCGTTTCGATGGTGGAATAATAGTTGTAATATTTTATGTATTTTGATGTCTTAGATGGTTTTTAACGAATGATGAATCTTTTGTTGTATTTCATAAGTTGGTTGCAATGTTTATTTTACCTAATGGTCATAGTTTTTTATTAGGTATCCATTAATTACATACATGAACATAAAACTTTAGATGAAAAACTTTTCAACGGGATGGAAAAAAATATATAGATGTTAACATGTAGATAAACTTAATTGGTGCTACCATGTAGACAAGCTACACGATATTTGCAAAATATCAATTTTAGAAGTGTATAGAGCAACTTACAAATCTAAAAATTAGTACATAATATTAGTATTACATAATGCAAGATGATTTGCATACAATCCAATTATTATTAAAAAGTGAGTGATCAAAAGAGGTGTGATTGGCTAAGAGTGAGTGATCAAAAGAGAAGAAAACACAATTTTCATACTGAAGGATGCTTTTATGCATATTGGTAAGCAACAAGGTGAGGATCTCCATATGTTGCAATTGATAAATTTATAAATATCATTATCCACTAACCATTTATACATCAAATTGAACTATCGATTTATTGTCTTACATCCCCATTACATAAATAACGAGTTATCCATCTTATCTAATCCACAAACACATTGACTATTTAGGTGACATCGGGTGTTTGGTTAGGATTCAACAGAGTTGTAATTCAATCCTCAAACCCTACATGGTCATCCCCTAATCAGACTCTTTCTTCTTCTTTTGTTACGTCGTCAAGAGACAAGTGAAGAGGCGACACCTGCTATTGGTTTAAAATTGGGGACTGATAAGACTTCATGTCGATGATGTCTATCTAATTTCACCTGAAAATTAGTTTAAGTCCAGATCAATATCAATTCTTTTTTCTTTTAATGTTAGCAAAAAGTTCTCATGGGGATGGCTAATAGGTAAATTGGAACTGTTGTGTAGGAAGTGAAAACCCCTTTAACCATTTTGTAAAGTGGTTTAATAATCGACTGCTGAAACCTAAATTTAACAAAGGTGAATATAAGTTTAACATTATGACTCCAGATCTGAAGATTCTAAATTATTGTATTCAATCAATGAAGACGATTGTAAAAAAGAAAAAGAAAATGAAATCATTTAGAGATAGCATGTACCTCTACACGAATAATTGCTGAGTTTCGCAAGAGAGCTATTTCACCTTAGGCTGTCTCGGGTTGGTTGCAGGGGGGGACACAAGCTTTTTAGTTTTGAAACAGCAGAGTACTTGACGGGACGGTGGAGTTTTCGAATAGTCGTTCAGTAAAACCGGAGAACCGTCACCACCAGCTTTCATAAGTTGGTTCCAAGAATAAGCAAGATTGTCACAATCGAGTTTCATTTGAACCTTTACAGCTGAAATCAAGATTCTACCACCTCTGCAGAAAGAACCATCGAGAGAATTTAGGATTTTTATTGTTATCANTGGGAGACGGAAAAAAAAAAAAAAAAAAGACAATCTACAATGGTTTCTAAATTCAACACCCTCCATTTCAACTTTTAACGTTCCACATCATTTTCTATTTCTTCAATCTAATCATTCAAAACCCAATTTAATTTTAATATCTACAATGACTTTATTTAATAAAATTCAACACCTTTAAATTATATTTTTATATATATCCAAATAAAATAAAATAAGTTTTTATTTATAGAGCATAAAAAATAATGAATTTTGATATAAAGTTATAACCTAAAAATAATTTATCATAAAATAATTAAGGTTCAATAATTAGATGGGAAAAAAAGTATTAGAAATCTCAACAACCAATAAAAGTACAACATATGCTTTAGTGGGTCCAATTTTTTGTTTTTTCACATCAGTTTTTTTGTGTGTTTCAACAGCCTCATTGTATAAGTTCAGCAGTTGAATAATTTGTTCAACATATCCATTGTAAGTTTTCTAACGAAGAGATAATTAGTTTGATATCATTGAGGGATTTTTTCAACTTTAACTAGATCTAAAGTGTATCTCAATCTAAAAGTGTATTATCTTATAACTTTTAACCCATAAAATGTGTCAGGGTGTGTACGTCTCTGTAAATTTCTACATAACATATTATCCATAGAAACTTTTAGATGCACTCTTGGAATGAATAATATTTTTTTTCAAATTATTTAGCTTTCAATCTTTGTGTTAATTCATTTTTAAATTCTTTTACATGTTTGTGTGTGACATCAATTTTTATATGTCATATTTTTTCTTTCTTTTATGTGTCTTATACATAAATATATTATATTAGGTTCGTATATATATGCATGATTTATAATCTCATATTCTAGCCAGTTAAATAATGATTGCTAAAAACAAAACATAAAGAAAAAATCAGATTATCCATAAAAATAAATGAAATAAAATCGAAAACATCCATATGAAAAATATCCTTTTTTTTGCGTACTTCCATATGAAATCATCCACTAATAGAAGTCTAAAAAAACAAATTGTATTATTAAGTTTAAAATTTGTCACATATTTACAAAAATATTTAGCTTCTTAATTTCCATTATTTACTTATTCATATATTTATTTATTTCTAAAAACTTTGATAATATTTTTAATATTTTGGTTTGAATTAGATTTTGATTTCATTGTTAAATCAGCCAATCAAATAGAAAGTTAAAGAAGTTAAAAGTATTTAAAAAGAAATAAAATTAAGAAATTAGTTAAAAGATATTATCACAATGTTGGAGATTATAAAAGTCAGAAAATATGGTAGATATTACAAATGTATGGAAGAAAAACAAAATATGTGAAAATGAAAAATTAACTTACAAATAATGCTAAAATTGGTTTACATAGGAATACAAAAAATGTAATAATAAAATTTAAAATAAAAGTAAATTAGTGATATTTATGGATTATATAATTCACCATAATTATTTCCAAAAAGTTTATATAGAAAACAAATTGTCTATATAGTGAAAAGTTGTCTGTAAATAGTGGATTTTGGTTGTGATGAATACATGAGAATACACTTATTATTTACTGTATATTTTTATTGTGTATTATTTTATACTATAAAACATAAGTTAGTTGACAATTGTATGAATAATACATGTAATTAAAAAAGAATATATTGTCTTTTGTAATATAAACATTTTTTTAAAAAAAATTATTTTTACAACTATTTATTTCCACTATCTTTATAACTATCTCTCCACTATTGTGATGATCATGTGAAATTTTTAACTTCTATTTTAACAAACATAAACAACTTTTTACTTTTGATATTTTAATTCAAAACTATATAATATTTTAAAATTTAGATTGGAATAAAATCAAATATTACTATGCTCATATAAAGCATGAGTCAAAATACTTTTTATAACAATAAATTGTGAGGAAATATTTGTAAAACATGGTCTTATCTTAAGATTTGTAACAATGTAACACACTTAAGAGAGATTCAAAACAATATATATTGAAATTCATATTTTTATAGAGAGAAATCATATTGTAATATTGCCAAATATTCGTTTCATAAAATTTGAGATAATTGATTTGATATTGGAGGAAAAACTTGCAAAAAATTTACCATAAATTTTTCAAATTTTGCTTTTGCCAATTTTAACAACATTCTGGATATTTTAGAAAAATGGGGGTTTTTTTTTTCTGGTGTTTGGTTATATGACTTTGAATTATGTTTTTGTTATCCAGATTAAGATATCTTACAGATTAAAATTTGAAGAAATTTTGTATTTATCCCACCATTCTTTCGATTTTTTTTAGATAATAGTAATTATATATGATGAAAATCAAATATCCATGACAAAATCCAAGAAAAACAAAATGTTTAATGGAAGATAACTATTAGGGAACTTTTTTTCTTTTTTAGGGGGGGGGGAAATTGTTTTAAGAATTTATAATGATTTTTGAATATTATGTTTTACAACTTCTGATAAATTGAACATCAAGCTTTCATTGAATTCTTTGTCATTGACTAAAATTTTATGACAATGGCATGAATCCTTTTTACATGCAAAACATCTCCAATAAATTATCCAAAAAATAATTTTCTATAGTAGTGTTTTTTTTTTTCTTCAATTTTCTATAGTAGTGTTATCTAAATAAAATCATTATAGAGACATATGCATTGATGATTCTAATGAGTCTCTCATAAAAAGTAAATATAATAAAATATTTTATAATTTCTTTATCAAATGAATTTCTCAAAAAATTTTGAACACTAACCCAAAATCTCTTATTTGAGAAATTTTGGTTAGTGTTCCAAGATTTAAAAAAAAATTCTTATTAAAAATAAATATTAAATAATATTTTTATTTTCTTAAAGTTAAAATGAGAACCTCCTAATATATATGTGTTTAGTAAAATTTTAAATTTTTTTATAAAATCTTAAATAATTTTTGATTTATCAATAATTTAAAAATACAGTAGATAGCCAAATATATCAAATTACTATTCCATAACTTTTATATCAAAACTAATTAAACATTAAAAGAATTAAATACGCGAAAAAATTTTAAACATCAAACTCAAAATCATATAAAAACATAAACTCTTATCCGGGGAAAAAAAATTTGTCATCATCAAAATTCAATATATTTTACTATTTGCTTCATTGTATTTAAGTTATAAANAAAAAGGGTTTTTTTTCTCAATTTTAACCTTTTAAAAAAAAAAAAAAAAAAAAACAGATTGTTTTCTTAATTGTTCCTCATTTGTATTACTATTACCTTATCCAAAAATTCGGGTAATACAGATAAAGTACTAAAAGTAGGGTCACAGGTCCATAAATGCACAAACTTCCCCTCTAACGACTCTCTCCAGATCCCTTTCACACTTTCCTCTTCCCGACCAATCTCTAAAAAGCTCCGTAATGAAGAAATGGTTTCTGATCGCTGCAACAGTGGCGATAATCGCCGTCATCGTGAGACAAAGCACCGGATCGAACAAAGAAGCAGCGTTAGAAACTTTAAAAGAATGGTCGGATCGTCTCGGTGTTTGGGCGATTCCAACGTATGTAGCGGTTCACACCATAACCCTAGCTTTATGCCTTCCTCACGCTGTTTTCTTTGAAGCTGGTGCTTCTATTCTCTTCGGTTTCCTCCCTGCTCTTCTCTGTGTCTTCTCCGCTAAAGTTCTTGCAGCTTCTTTCTCCTTCTGGATCGGCAGGTTTGTGTGAATCTCAGAACTTTTTTACTTTCTTTATCATTTTCTCTTCTTTTGTGATTCAAAGTCTTGATTTTGACTCTGTTTTGTAGAAACCCTTATGGTTCGTTGCTATAAAGACAGATCTTGGCTTAGTTTTATGTTGTTGTCTTTGTGAAAGTTTTAGGCTTTTGATTGTGGAGACAGAGTAATCTCTTGTTGTTGGTTTAGATTTTGTCCTGGAAAGCACCATTGTTGATAGAAACATTTATACAGAACTTTTACTTTTATCCTTTTACTTGCTTTTGTGATTGAAAGTCTTGATTTTTACTCTGTTTTGTAGAAACCCTTATGGTTCGTTGCCCTAAAGACAAATCTTGGCTTAGTTTTATGTTATTGTCTTTGTGAAAGTTCTAAGTTTTTTATTGTGGAGACAGAGTAATCTCATTTTGTCGTGTTATGCACCATTGTTCATAGAAACATTTATACAGAACTATAATTTTATCCTTTTCTCTGCTTTTGTGATTCAAAGTCTTGTTTTTGATTGTGATTCTTCTCTGTTTCGTACAAAACTATTTGATTTGTTGCCATGAGACAAATCTTGGCTTAGTTTATGTTGTTGTCTTTGTGAAGTTTTAAGCTTTTTATTGGAGATAGAGAGTAATCTCTTTTGTTGGTTTACATCTTTTCCTGCAATGAATGCACCATTGTTGAATGAAACCTTTATACATGACTTTTCTTGATAGGTTCCGAATTGTGTTTTAAGCACCTGATTTTGATTCAGATTCTTGCTTATCAAATGCTTCTCTGTTTCGTAGAAAACTATATGATTCGCTGATATAAAACAATCTTGCCTTAGTTTGTGTTATGATGTTATCCTATTTGTGAAGTTATAAGCTTTTATTTGGAGACAGAGAGTAATCTCATGTTGTTGGTTTAGATTTTTTCGTGTAATGAAGTATTGTTGAAACCTTTATACAAAACTTTTTTCTACATAATTTTATCCTTTTCTATGCTTTTATGATTCAAATTCTTTGTGTTGATAATTTTACGAAATTGGTTTTGTTGGTTCGGAATTGTGTTTAAGCATCAAATTGATTTTGATTCAGATTCTTCTGTGTTTCGTAGAAACTGTATGATTCGTTGCTACAAGAAAAATCGCGGCTTAGTTTATGTTATTGTCTTTCTGAAGTTTTAAGATTTTGATTGGAGACAGAGATTAATCTTTGTTGTTGGTTAGATTTTGTCCTGTAATGTACCATTAATGAAACCTTTATACCGACCTTTTCTAGATAGTTTGTCGTAGAAATCCATTCAAGTGCAAAATCGATAGGGAAATGATTTCTCATTGTTGGTAATCAGAGAAGATGCTTTTCTGCAGATTCATTGCTAGAAGACACTCTTGCATTAGTTTATGTTATGATGTTTTTGTGTTTGTGAAAGTATAAGCCTTTTAATTGGAGACAGAGAGTAATCTCTTGTTGTTGGTTTAGATTTTGTCCTTTAGTGCACCATTATTGAAACCTTTATACAGAACTTTTCTTGATAGTTTTGGTACATATCATTTAAATGTAAGATCGACAGGGAAATGATTTTTTGTTCTTTGTTATCAAAGAATATGCTTTTCTACAGATTCTGTAATGGTGTGTGTGGATAAGTTGCTTCTTTGTCTTGTGTTTGTGATTGAGAATCATGGAACAACAGTTGTATTCTATTTGCCAAAACATGTTCTGGAGAATGCGGTTTGGATGTTTGTCCTTGATAGTTTTCGTACATATCCATTTAACTGTTAGATCGATAGGGAAATGATTTTCTCATTGTTGGTTATCAAAGAATATGCTTTTTTGCAGATTCTATAATGGTATGTGGATAAGATGCTTCTTTATTTCTTGTTTATGTGATAGAGAATCATGTAAGAACTGTTAGATTTATATGCCCATGATTCTATTTGCCAAAACATTGACTGGACAATGCGATTGGGATGTTTGTCATTCTCTTATACCTACACTTTTATGTTTTCTCAGGTTTGTTTTCAAGAGTTCAACCAAGGCAACAGCATGGGCACATAATAACAAGTACTTCAATATTCTTTCTCGAGGAGTCGAGCGAGATGGGTGGAAGTTTGTTCTTCTTGCAAGGTTCTCGCCCATCCCTTCATATGTCATTAACTACGCCTTAGCAGCTACGCAAGTCCGGTTCGTAGCTGATTTTCTCTTCCCTACCGTTATTGGCTGCCTCCCGATGATCTTGCAGAACGCATCAGTCGGTAGCCTCGCTGGTATGGCTGTGGCTTCAGCAGCTGGAAAATCAAAAACTCAGGTCTGGGGTTATGTCTTCCCTGTACTTGGGGTACTGTCAAGTGTTTTGATTACAATGAGGGTCAAAAAGTACTCAGCTGGAATTACAGAGGAGTCTTCAGATACCTCTCCGTCTGCTAACAGGTCTAGTTTAGCTTCGTCTGAAACCGTGAATCCCGCTTATGGAACCGATGGATCCAAGAAAAGTGAGTGATGATACAGAACATGATGGAGGTTTTTGATGCGGCAATACACATTTTTGGTTTGCAGTGATCAGATTCTGAACATCATGGCTTATTTTGGGCAAGTAGACAGTATCTTAAAAGGAACAGGCTGTTTAGTTTTTGTAGTTCTGATGTATAAGCTTTGAACAAAATACTACACTTTCTTGACTTGAAGTTTAAAAGTTAACAAAGCATAAATCCCCTTGAAATTTGTGACCTCCAAAATCTTCCTATTTGCCTTGCTTTCATCTTCGTTTCGTGACCAAAATACTCAGATGCAGAGTGGATATAAGTTGCTTATGTTAAGGCCACAAAGCAACAATCTTGTTCGACCCTACTTTGTAAATAATATATGAAGGAAAAGATTTAATTTGGTAAGAGTTGTTTCTCAATGTAGCAGTTCACTCACCATTCTCAATCTTCCAACTCTCATGCAACACAAGATAACGGCTTCTTGCCGAGTGCAGAAGCTGTTGGTTGAACGCCTTACCTAATATTGTGGTACAATGCGATCATACGTGAGTGTATGCACATGGATTCGTTCTTGGAGTTGGTAGAAGGATTCAAAAAGACAAAGAGGAGGTTTAAAGTTTAAAGGATAAGTTGACCATATCTCTCTCTTTATCTAAAGATTCTAAATTAGGATTTGGTAAACTCGGAGCAGTTGAATTTTTTATGAATCCATTCCAAGTATAAAAGCCCAAGAGCACCTTCACCACTTTCCACAGAACTCTCAAGTTACAAACAAATGGCAATGTTTAAGCTTATTCCTTGTCTTGTGCTCTTTGCTTTGTTTTCTTTTGATGTTGGTGTTTCTCATCCAGGGTTTGGGTTCGGATGGGGAAGACCTGGCCCCAATATTGGAAGAACTTTCTCCTCAGGTCTTTTCCCACAATTCTACCAATTCTCTTGCCCACAAGCTGATGAAATTGTCATGACTGTGCTCGAAAAAGCCATAGCTAGAAACCCCAGAATGGCAGCTTCTTTACTAAGGCTTCACTTCCACGACTGCTTCGTCCAGGTTCTTCATCTGGACTCTTTTGTTTTCCTTTATCACTGTCTTATAAAGGTTAACACTTTAACACTCTTGTGCAAACAGGGCTGTGATGCATCAATCTTGTTGGATGATAGTGCTACCATACAAAGTGAAAAGAATGCAGGACCAAACAAAAACTCTATTAAAGGGTTTGAAGTAATAGATGAGATCAAAGCCAGATTGGAGCAAGTTTGCCCTCAAGTTGTCTCTTGCGCTGACATTCTAGCTCTTGCCGCTCGTGGATCAACTATGCTGGTAAATACACGGACCTTCAAGAGAAACTATTGGTTACAAGTTACATAGCTCTGATTTTCTGATTGTGTGGTTGAATAATACAGAGTGGTGGACCATCATGGGAGCTACCATTAGGAAGGAGAGACTCGAGGACTGCGAGCCTTAATGGAGCAAACACGAACATTCCTGCACCTAACTCGACTATTCAAAATCTCTTAACCATGTTCCAACGTAAAGGTTTGAATCAAGAAGACCTTGTTTCCCTATCAGGTGAGCTTAATAACATCTCTTTTTTTGTTTGGTTATATGTTTCGACAATCAAACCAAACGAAACCGAATGATAACTTGTTTTAGTTTTGTGTTCAGAAAGAGTGTCTTTTTGTATTTTCAATGCAGATGTTAGACCAAGATTATAGTCATATTATTTTTATTAACTGGACTAACTAAATTTATAGATGTGAAAATATAAACTAAAACAATTTCTTAATATATGTGAAAAATCATAAAGCATCATTTATAATGAAACATAACCAAACTTCAAAATACTGATGAGTTTTATTAACTCTGTTCATACATAACCGAAATTCAAACAAACTTTTGAAACCGAACCTAAAAAGAAACTAATTGTGAGTTGTATGTGTTTGCAGGAGGGCATACGATTGGAGTAGCGAGGTGCACAACGTTCAAACAAAGACTATACAATCAAAACGGTAATAACCAACCAGACGAGACACTAGAGAGGTCTTACTACTACGGTCTCAGATCGATCTGTCCACCAACGGGCGGCGATAATAACATTTCTCCACTAGACTTAGCCTCTCCTTCTAGATTTGACAACACATACTTCAAGCTCATCCTCTGGGGTAAAGGCTTATTGACATCAGACCAAGTGCTTCTCACTGGCAACGTAGGCAAGACTGTTGAATTGGTGAAAGCTTATGCCGAAGACGAGAGCCTTTTCTTCGAACAATTCGCAAAGTCCATGGTAAACATGGGGAACATTCAGCCTCTAACTGGTATTAATGGTGAGATCAGGAAAAATTGTCACGTGATTAATTAAAATAAAAATAAAACCAGAGTTTTGAGCATATATACTAATATTGTATTAAGGGGATGCTGAGGAATAAGTCGTGTTATGTATTCCTATTTGTTTGAAAGATCTAATGTCTATGAATGTAAAATGACGTTTGCTTCAAATTTCAAGGGGTCGGTATATATGTACGTGGTACGAGTTCTATATTCGATATTTGGCTCGTACCCGACTTAAGAAAAACAGATATTCGCCGTTCTCAAATATCAGTAACATGAAAAGTAAAATTTGGTTCGTTTTTAACTTCCTTCATCATTTCTTATGATAAGATTAAGAAATGAACCAAAGCAAAAAGATGATAAAATTTTAACAGAACCATGGGTCTAGATAGAGATTAAAGAATTTGATAACTAATAGGAAATGAGAAAAGCATAAAGCAAGTAGTCCTCCTAGTAGGGCAATAGGCATATAGTTTATAATAGTTACCCTAAAATAGCTAGAGATTAGTTAGATTATGGAGAATATTTGGTAGCCGATACAACTTCGAATTCGATTTCTATATTCAAAGAATCTTCCAGATCCAAGTAGGTCTCCCGAAGTTTAGCTAAAGACAAGAATCGAACACCACCCCATGATTTGCTCTGGTCCGTGTACCAGCTTTTAACTACAAGGCAAAAGAATGTATGTAATAGTTAAGACTTACAAGTTAATACTACTGGACAAAGGAGTACACTCGAGATACTTCAGAACGCCTATTGAAAACCCCATCACCATAAAAAAATTATAATCCCGTCGGTGCTAAAAAACAAGCTATCATCAATAATTTTGTGACATACTCTTTCTTTTGACGTGATCGGATCCACGTTGGTCCAGAACTCGCAGATTCACTCGCACGTAAATCTTCTCATCCACCATTATGGTTTTACTGTCAGCTAGTTTCAAAAACATGGATATCCATTTTCCATGGGCTCTCGAAGCTCCCTTGGGATACACCTTTATAGCCCTATGTAGAATATTACTTTGTACTTCTTAGCACTTATAGATAACTATATATGCATAAAGAGAATATACTTAGACTCACCATTCTCTCCCTCCCATTGAAAAGATATCTGACACGTAACAATTCTCTTTCAGCACCGAGAAATCCTTGAGAATCCAGGAGAACTTTGGAAAAGTGAGTTCCTCATCAAAAGAGGCAATTTCCCACTTAGTCAAGGGTGAAGCAACCATCACATCAGCACCAAACTCACATTGTTCTCCCTCAAAGATATATCCATTTTTAGGGTCATTGAATATTTCAAGTGAAAGCACTTGTGATACTCCCCAAGTTGTTCTTATCGCATTGAACCGCCTTACTTGAACATCTAGATTCATATGAAAATTTATCACTGGCTAATGTATATAGATTCATATGAAAAATTTTGGGTAAAGGAAAATATGAGTTTTAAATAATCATCTCTGGCTCAGTATTTCAAATTATTGATGATTTTAGATCAATATATAACCTTTTTCCACAACCCGTCATGTTTGTGACGGCTTCTAAATTACGAGTTTGATAACCATTTGCACCGTAATAATCATTTTGACCTCAAAACTCTAACCACCCAAACAAAATATACACATATCACTGACTAATGTATATAGATTCATATGAAAATTTATATATAGTGAGAGAGAGAGAGAGACTAAGCTATATGCAGACACACCTTGAATAGTGAAGTATTTGTTTTCTTTCTTGTTATAGATGAAGAATATGAGACACGCAAACAACTCAGTTGGTGGTGTGGAAATCAGGCTTGTATCATCTAGTTCTGCCAAGAATATAGAATGCCTTGAGTGTTATTGATAATCATTGTATGATATATATAGTACAATGTATTAGGTTTAGGAGATACGACAGAATATACACAGGAATATTAACCTATATCTAAATAGGAATATATCCTTATCTAACACTCCCCCTCAAGTTGGAGCGTGTAAATCAGTTACACCCAACTTGCACTTAAGATAGTGAAACTGGTCATGTCCAAGAGCTTTGGTAAAGATATCGGCTGGTTGCTCATGTGTACTAACATGGCGAGTTTGGAGATTCCCTTTAATGATTTCATCACGAATGAAATGGCAGTCGGATTCGATATGTTTAGTGCGCTCATGGAAGACTGGATTAGAAGCAATGTGAAGAGCAGACTTGCTGTCGCAGACAAGATTCATAGGTTGCAAGTGAGAGACACCAAGAAACTGAAGAACTTCTTTAACCCACATGAGTTCTTTACATGCCATAGCCATAGCGCGATATTCAGCTTCGGCAGAGGAGAGGGAAACTGTCTTCTGTTTCTTGGTTTTCCATGAGATTGGAGAGTTACCAAGAAGTACCAGATAACCTGTCAGGGACCGACGAGTGAGAGGGCATGTGGCCCAATCGGAGTCACAGTAAGCCGTAAGTTGTAAAGAAGAATTCGAAGAAAGGATGATGCCTTGACCGGGACATCCTTTGAGATAACGCACTAATCTGAGGGCAGCGTTCCAATGATCAGAAAGTGGTGTCTGCATAAACTGAGCAAGGATGTTGACTGCATAAGAGATCTCAGGCTTGGTATGAGTGAGATAGACCAGACGTCCAACCAAGCGACGATAATGAGCAGGATCACTGTGCGGAGTACTCTTAGACTTTTGAAGTTTGTGATTTTGCTCAAGTGGAGTGTCAGCAGGGCGAGAACCAGAGAGACCACATTCATCAATTAGATCAAGACAATATTTTCGCTGAGAAAGATAGATTCCATCAGGACCTCGTGCCACTTCAATACCAAGAAAATATTTTAGAGGACCGAGATCTTTCATCTTGAAGCAGGTGCTAAGATAAGCTTTGAATTTGCTAATAACTGCGGGTTCATTGCCACAGATAACGAGATCATCCACGTAAACAATGATGTAAAGCGTGATTGAGCCACGAATGTATGCAAAGAGAGAGTAATCTTTCTTACTTTGAACGAATCCATACTTCAGAAGAGATGTAGATAGTTTTTCAAACCAGCAACGCGGAGCCTGTTTAAGGCCATAGATGGACTTTCGAAGTTTACAAACCATAGTAGGATCGGTGGTCTTAAAACCTGGAGGAGGTTTCATGTAGATATCCTCTTTTAAATCACCATGAAGAAAGGCATTATGAACGTCCATCTGGTGTAGTTCCCAGTTCTTAGCAGCTGCAACTTCAAGAACGAGACGCACTGTTTGCATCTTGACAACAGGGGCGAAGGTTTCATTGAAATCAATACCTTCGGTTTGATGATTACCGAGAGCAACAAGACGTGCTTTGTGACGTTCGATTGTACCATCAGATTTGTATTTGATTCGAAACACCCATTTAGAACCTATTGCTTTGACTCCTGGAGGGAGTTTCGTTTGGTCTCAAGTCCGTTGATCTTCAAGAGCATCGACCTCAAAAGTTACCGCATCTCGCCAGACTTTATCACGCATGGCTTGAGTGTAAGAGAGCGGAGCATCAGAGAGGCTAACGGCTGCTAAGAATCTTTGGTGGTTCTCAGAGAATCGTGCACATGAGACAAAGTTAGCTAAAGGATATAAGGACGTACCTGAAGAAGCTGAAGGAGAGCTGATGGAGAGAAGATCGGGATGTTTATCAACTTGAGCAGCATAGGTAACATATTGATCAAGAAGAACTGAAGGTTTTCTTTGACGGAATCCACGTCCAAGTTGTTCAGGTGGCTGGACTGGGCTCGGAGAGGGCACTGAATCAACAATCGGGCTAGGTGAGATAGGAGACAGAGGTGAAGGTGGAGCCGGAGAGAGAGATATAGATGGAGAAGATGGTTCGGAACTCCCCCTGTTTTCTGATGTCGGGAGTTCTGAGGGAAGCAAACAGGGTTCTTCATCAACGAATACGGGAAATTTGTGGAGCTCCAGTGAAGGAGATGTGGTGTCTGATGACGAGGTAGAAGCCAAGGGAAATTCAGTTTCCTTAAAAACCACATCGCGAGAGACAAAGAATGTGTTAGTGGCAATATCCATTACTCGCCAACCTTTTTGACCTTGAGGGTAGCCAACGAAGATGCATCTCTTACTGCGTTCTTGAAACTTATCTTTGTGAGAAGAGTGCTGTTTTGCAAAGCATAAACAGCCGAAGACACGTATGTGATCATAGAGAGGGGGTTTATTATGTAGTAGTTCATAAGGTGTCTTGCCACCAAGAAGAGGTGTAGGTGTGCGATTGATAAGGTAGGATGCAGTAAGAACACTTTCTCCCCAGAAAGACGTGGGAAGATTACCTTGGAAGAGAAGAGTTCGAGCCATATTTAGTATGTGTCGATGTTTCCGTTCAACTCGACCATTTTGCTGAGGTGTGTACACGCAAGAAGTTTGATGGAGGATTCCTTTACTGGAAAAGAATTTTCGAAGTCCAATGAACTCAGCTCCGTTATCACTGCGAAGGATTTTGATTTGTTTGTTGAATTGTCGTTCGACAGTGGCCACGAAGTTTTGTAGAATAGTTGAAACTTCACTCTTGGTGAGCATGAGATGAGTCCACACTGCTCGTGAGTAGTCATCAACAATAGTTAGAAAATAGTGTGCACCACAAGATGAGGCAAGACGATACGGACCCCATATATCACAGTGAATTAAAGAGAAGCAATCTTCAGCTTTATTAAGACTTTCAGAAAAAACAGCTCGTGTTTGTTTGCCACGAATGCACACATCACAGAAATCCTTAAGATCACTACTAGAACTACTAGGAATATCGCCTAGCGATTGAAAGAAACTGGATAAAACTGCCTTGGAGGGATGACCCAGCCGTAGATGCCACATTGCTTTGCTGTTGACCTGCTCGACTTTGTTTGCAGTGGCTGTTCCCGTGCCTCTCAAGTGATAAACCCCATTCTTCTCTTCACCTGCTCCAATCAGCATCTTCGAAGTGCGGTCCTGTATCACAAATAGCTTGTCAGTGAACATGGCAAAACAGTTTAGTTCTCGAAGTAAGCGAGCTAGAGCAATGAGAGTGCAGTTCAAATCCGGAACAAACAAAACGCGAGTAAGATTCATAGTATCTCCGAGAATTAGTGTGCCCTCTTTAGTGGCGAATGTGTGTTTGCCATTAGGAAGAACCACAACACTCGTAGGGATTTGATGAACATCATCGAGGAGATCAAGAAAACCAGTCATATGATGAGAGGCGCCAGAGTCTAATAAGAAGTCAATACAGTCTGTCTTACCAGAGAGTTTGTCAGAGGAGGAGGACTTGTCTTGTTTGATTAAACTGACAATTGCATTCCAAGCATCTTTACTTATGCCCGGGAGGTCTGATTGCTCTGCATCAGATTGAAGTTGAGCATTGTTAGCTCGGTAAGTATAGCCGCGTCCTCTGCCTCTGCCACGAATGCTGTGCTGACGACCACGACCACGAGTAGATTCGAACTGGCGATTAGAGTCTCCATACTTTTCAGTATGCCACTCGGGAATGCCATGTAATTTAAAACAGGTGCCCACACTGTGGTTAGTTCGTCCACAATGAGTGCAGGGACCAACATTGTTGACTCTTGTGACAGAAGCAATAGCATTAACACCAGATTGAACAGCAAATCCAACAGCGTCAATGCGTTCTTCTTTACTTCTTGCAATAGTTAGATGACGTTCTTCGGAGATAATTTCAGAGTAGATGTGATCGAGATTAATATCCTTTTCGCGATTTAGACGACCAAGAAGATTGGTACGAGTTGTTCCAAATTTTCCGGCGTCGAGACCCATAAGAAATTGATGAATACGTTCGTGATCACGTCGTTCGACATGCTTGAGTCGTTGGGGGCAGTCCGGTTTGTCACAACAACAAGAGAGGGCAGGCTCATAGTCATCTAGATCATCCCACATGACTTTGAGTTTGCCAAAATAGTCAGCAACGGCTTGTCCATTCTGTTGACAAGCAACAATATCAGCTTTTAGTTGATGAACTCGTGATGCGTTTCCAACAGAGAATCTGTTTCGTAGATTTTCCCACATAACTCGAGCATTATCAACAAAAGAGATTGTTTTCTGAACGTGAGGGTCCAGACTTGCATACAGCCAACCCACGAGCATTGAGTTGGTTTGTATCCATCGTGAATGATCAGGAGAATCGGGTGATGGTTGAACCAGTGAACCATCGATGAAACCAAGTTTCTGTTTAGCTTGAAGATTATTGCGGGTTAGTTTTGCCCAACGTTCATAGTTCTCCCCATTCAAGAGCATAGGAGTAAGAGGTTGATGGGGATGATCAGAAGGATGAAGGTAGTAGGGTGATGCTGTAATTGCATCTTTAGGATTTGCCACAAGATCCTTTTCTGTAGAAGTCATGATGCAAAACGCAACTGACGAGAGGATAAAAAAAAATTTGTGAAAGAAAGGAAGAGAGAGATAGGCGGAATTAGGTTTTTTTTAGATGTTTGTCTCTGATACCATGCCAAGAATATAGAATGCCTTGAGTGTTATTGATAATCATTGTATGATATATATAGTACAATGTATTAGGTTTAGGAGATACGACAGAATATACACAGGAATATTAATCTATATCTAAATAGGAATATATCCTTATCTAACAAGTTCCACATACATTGAAATAAATTCACTTCCATTGTCCTTTTCGTTTCCTTTTGGGTATACAACCAGTCTCCTGAATTTAGGTTTTTTTTTTTCGGAGAATAGGTTACCAAAGGACAATATTACTTACATCATTTGAAAAGGATTATATATATACTGGTAATGATAAAATATGTAATCCGTTTATAGAAAGATCACGTACCAGTTGTATCCACCGGACAAGAAACGACGGGATTCGTATTTTTCAAGATCAAGATTGGAGAGTTTGTTGATTTTGAGGGAATAAGAAGAAGGAGAATGCTCTCTCCAGCTCTTCACAATTGTAGGAGAATCTTCTGCGCACGAACCCATTCTACACAAGTACACAGCTAGGACCTTAATTCATCCAACACTAACTGGCAACCCCAGGGTTCCTGAAGATTGTTATATAAGAGACAGAGAGAGGGGAGATAGAGGAATCATGCATGGGAAAACGAAGTTATAATAAAACAAAGTGTCTTGGAAATAGTGTGTGAGGGAAGGTGAATCAGTGCCAAAACGGTCAAAGTGAAATCATTAGAAGACGAAGCGTTGTGACCTTGTGACTCGAAAGTCTAACCAATCACAATAACTTCATATTTTATACACGCTAGACGAATACTCTTCATATGCCTAGTTCTCCTTCTCCGGTAACTATACACGTATGCTTTTGTTTTTTTAGGGTGAATTTTGTTTCGACCACTACAATTTCGACTTGTTCACTGCTTGAGACTTTCTTACATACTTGCATACAATTGCTTTTGTAGCTGCTGGAATATCTCAAATCCGAGGGATTTAATAAATTAAGTTGAACCCTAGAATTAGAGATGATGTTGTTTTTTGTTCCGAAGAGAAGCATAAAGCTTTTTTCTAAATCCCACCAGAGTTAATCACTCTAACAAAATGCTAAGCCAATGTTTGATTGGTTTGTTATGTTTGCATTGTTTATGTGACAGAGGAATGAGACAGTTTGTGTAAGACTTTGGAAGAGCAAATTAATGGTTTTTGTTTTAGAATTAGCTGATGATGGCTTATGATTTTTCAAGTATTCAAAATTACTTTTGTGAAAAATCATAAAGCATCATTTATAATGAAACATAAGCAACTTCAAAATACTGATGAGTTTTATTAACTCTGTTCATACATAACCGAAATTCAAACAAACTTTTGAAACCGAACCTAAAAGAAACTAATTGTGATTTGTGTGTGTTTGCAGGAGGGCATACGATTGGAGTAGCGAGGTGCACAACGTTCAAACAAAGACTATACAATCAAAACGGTAATAACCAACCAGACGAGACACTAGAGAGGTCTTACTACTACGGTCTCAGATCGATCTGTCCACCAACGGGCAGCGATAATAACATTTCTCCACTAGACTTAGCCTCTCCTTCTAGATTTGACAACACATACTTCAAGCTCATCCTCTGGGGTAAAGGATTATTGACATCAGACCAAGTGCTTCTCACTGGCAACGTAGGCAAGACTGGTGAATTGGTGAAAGCTTATGCAGAAGACGAGAGCCTTTTCTTCGAACAATTCCCAAAGTCCATGGTAAACATGGGGAACATTCAGCCTCTAACTGGTATTAATGGGGAGATCAGGAAGAACTGCCACGTGATTAATTAAAAAAAAAACCAGAGTTTTGAGGATATATATAAATATTGTATTAAGGGGATGGTGAGGAATAAGTCGTGTTATATGTATTCCTATTTGTTTGACAGATAATGTCTATGAATGTAAAAGACCGTTTGTTTCAAGCAGCAATATAAACCTAATTCAGACACAATATGATATCAGTCATTGATAATGTCACCAGCCATTGTGAAAATAATATATAACTCAGCCGCGATAAAATCCTAACTCAGCCACAATATAGTATATAACTCAGCCGCAACAGAAACTAACTCAGCCACAATATACCGGAGAGGATGATTACATGCGACTGCAGGGAAGACGATTTCGGGGGAAGATGATTTCAGCGAAGACGATATCAGAAAAGACAATTTTACAGACTGCGGGGAAGACGATTTCAAAAGAAACAATGTCGAAAGCAACAATCTCATACAGTTTTAGAAAGTTTGTGGTTTTTTTTTTCTTTTTTTCCTTTAACACCAGAAACTTAAACATCTCTGGTTTGGAATTCCCTCTCTTTTGATCACAGTTATTACTAACATGGATTACGTTTATGATTACAAATATTAGTGATATCAATTTATTAATAATTTTAATTAAAAATAATTTCAATTAAAAACTAATTAATATTGTTTATTATAATTTATTAGAGGTATAAAAATATTTGAGTAATTTTTGAAAAATATATCTCCTTTATATAAAAGGGATTGTTTCCCTTGCTTCTGAAGGTGTCCACCTCAGCTTTAATTCCACATCATATTTCATATATTGAACCCACCAATTAGAGAGGACCACCTCATTTTACTCAGTATCTCTCCTATTTGCAATATATTACAATAAAACTCATATTTGCTATAAAACAAACCCATATCCAACGCATATTCGATCGCAGAGAGTCGAATCAGAACTGGCCCATTAATAGCCCAAATATAAAGCTCTTCCAAAAGAAGCCCAAAGAAGTCCACAATGTCAACAATTTCGCTGTCTCCCCGAATCCTTGGTCGATCGATCCTTCTTCCTCCTCTCCTCCTCCCTGCAGCTTTAATGTTGAACATTTCCGTTTCAAAAACAAAATTAAAGATACGATCAACTTCGTCCGCCCTGACGATCAAGTTATGTAAATCAAGTTATGGTAACTCGGATGATCAATTATCTCTTTCCCATGCCCTTCTTCACATATACAATTTTCTAAGGAATCGAACAAATGTTTCAGTGATTTGTCGGAAGATGATTCGAAAGATGAAGCTTATGAGACTGTTTGCAGACCTGGTGACGAAGAGGTAAGTTTGTGGAACTGAAATTCAAGTTTGGTTTTTAAAATTTCCTATTTTAGAAATTTTCAGTTGTTTGTGGTGTGGATATTGATGCTGATGAACTTAAGCCAGTCCTTAGACGTGAGATTACACCTAAGGTCTTGATCACAACCTGTCGTTTCAATCCCACTGTAAGTCTCATAAACGATTGTACAGTTTTGTAATGATTTTTTTTATTATTCCATCAGCTCATGGTGATAGCTTCCTGCTGGAGAGAGACTCATCATGCGTATGGACAGAAGATCACTATATGTTGTCGGACAGGGTGCGTAAGAGTAATGATGTTCATATTAGAAATTTCTGTGCGGAAGCGTTTAAACTGAACACATACCTTAGCCTCGTTCAATGATGAATATGGCTCTGAATGATTTGATAGCAGACGCAGAGATCTGGGAAGAGATCACAAATGGAAATCTACCACTAAACACCGTTTAAATCTCTTTCCGTTGTTTTCTCCAAGCGTACTCTCTATGAACGTTTCTCTTTCGTTTCGTATTTGCTTCTTGTGACAACAGTTGATTACTGTTGCTCACGTGTATCTTCTTCTGTACGCAGTGTCTGATATATATAATTAACCAAAAGACATTATATGAAGAGTTGTGATATGAACTATCACGTCTGTTTATATTAGTTAACTACCGGGTTATCAGACCGGTTCGATATGCTGCCAAAATCATGGGCGCAAACCAACCATAAACCAACATCTCCCACTCGCACATGATGACCAACATCTCCCACTCGCACATGATGCGAGCATAATAAGCATTAGAGAAATCTTAGAGGTTAAGCTCAAGAATCTTAACTCGGAAATCATACGGCAAATAAACCGTGCGACCCTACGTGAACACCTGCACTTGGAAGCTAAATTAAGCACCTGTTAAGGATACATAACTGCTACAACCCTAAAAAAAAATATTTGCATTTCAGCATGTTTCACTGTTCCCCAAACTCATTTGTCTTTTATATCGGTCTCAACATACTTTATCTCTAAAGCATATGTTAGCCTTTTCATACATCATGTGTTCTCTATATACAAACTCCAAATAAGTGATATAGTGGCTGGCCAGCAAACACATATGTCAATATAAAAACAAATAGTTTTCTCTTCCATTCTCATGCCTATCAGTTCCAAACTAACTGCTTTCCTAACATGTCCCATAAGACTCATTTATTTCAGCACCGTTGAATAACATGTTAAAGTAGCAATCATTAATTCATCCCTTTAAAAGCATAGTCGAAGGTTCAAGGGTAACTTTGTAACCTTAAATAGGTTTATAGGAACTCATATTGCAAGAGATAAAGATTAAATAATATAATCAATTGCTTCCTATATAGTCATAATAGCACATGTGGTATGACACACATGTCATAGTAGTTAACTCTTCTCTAAAAAAAAATATGTTAATTGGATAAACCAAACACCACTATGTGGATCAAGCTACTATCAGCTCACTCATTACCGCCTGATTATGTACTTATCCAGCTCTACCAAGTATTCATGATTCTGGGTCAATCATGATCGATACCAAAAAAATATATCTCATATTAACCTCTTGTTAAGGTGACACTGATAAGCCTTACAAGGCAAGGTCCCACTAGCGCCAAGCTAATCAAATCTCATCTCAACATTTCACTACGAAATCTGAGGCAATTGTTCATGTGAGTGAACCGATCTCCAACTTGGTGACACTTCTTAACATTTATGTGTAAGTATGCAAAGTAACATATAGACCATCATTCATCATGTTTAAAAAAACTTTTATATATTTATTTAAATCATTCAACAAAAGATACAATGTCAAATGGCAAAAGCCAATTAGAACATACATCAAATTCTACGCAAACCTAAGGCTCGAACATGAGCAAGATAAACATCTCTAGGAATGGGCTTAGTAAACGGATCAACTACCATCCTATGTGTAGATATATACTTAAGAACTACTTCTTTCTTTGCCACAATGTCTCGTACAAAATTATTTTTGATTTCTATGTGCTTTGTTCTCCCATGATACTTTGGATCCTTCATATAAGTAATACAAACTTGACTATCACAGTGAATAGTCACAGGACATGAAGCCTCCGTTGTGACTTGTAAGCTTTGCAAGAACCTCCTTAGCCATACAGCCTCCTGAACTGATGCTGAACATGCAATGAACTCTGCTTCCATCGTGGATAAAGCTGTACAAGATTGCTTTTTGCTACTCCAAGTAATGGCACCATCACTTAGCAAGAAAGCATATCCTGAAGTTGATCTACGCTCATCCAGATCACCAGCCCAATCGGCATCTGTATAACCCGTTAAGCGTAGATCACCTCCTTGGTAACACAAGGAATAGTCCATAGTCCTTTTTAAGTATCTGAGAATTCTTTTCACTGCCATCCAATGTTTCTTCCCGGGATTTGACTGGTAACGACTTACCAAGCCAACCGCATAACAAATATCTGGACGGGTACACATCATGGCATACATCAAACTGCCTATAGCACTGGAGTATGAGACTCCTTCCATTTCTCTTTTCTCATCATCAGTCTTAGGGCACATATTAAGGCTTAGGCCTTCACCTTTTGCGATTGGGGTCTCAATGGGATTGCAATCAAGCATCTTAAACCTTTCAAGGATTGTTCTAATGTAAGACTCTTGTGAAAGAGTTAGTAGTTTCCTTGATCGATCTCGGTGTATTTTAACACCAAATATATAATCAGCTTCTCCCATATCTTTCATCTCAAAATGAGATGATAACCATTTCTTAATGGTTATAAGAAACTCCATA